>JAJPUD010020266.1:0-25020 GCA_023553655.1 Myrmecobius fasciatus | reverse complement strand
CTTCAGTGAACAATTGGAGGTGGTTTGAAACATTTCATTGTTGAAGAGAGCCATGTCCATCAGAATTGATCGTCATATAGTACTGTTGTTGCCGTGTATAATGATCTCCTGGTTCTGCTCATTTCACTCAGCATCAGTTCATGTAAGTCTCTCCAGGCCTCTCTGAAATCATCTTGCTGGTCATTTCTTACAGAACAATAATATTCCATAATATTCATATACCATAATTTATTCAGCCATTCTCCAATTGAAGGGCATCTATTCAATTTCCAGTTTCTAGCCACTACAAAAAGGGCTGCCACAAACATTCTTGCACATGTGGGGCCTTTTCCTTCCTTTATGATTTCTTTGGGATATAAGCCCAATAGAAATGCTGCTGGGTCAAAGGGTATGCACAGTTTGATAACTTTTTGAGCATAGCTCCAAATTGTTCTCCAGAATGGCTGTATCCGTTCACAGCTCCACCAACAATGCATCAGTGTCCCAGCCCTCCCACAACCCCTCCAACATTCATCATTAACTTTTCCTGTCATTTTAGCCAATCTGACAGGTGTGAAGTGGTACCTCAGGGTTGTCTTGATTTGCATTTCTCTGATCAACAGTGATTTGGAGCACCTTTTCATATGACTATAAATAGTTTTAATTTCATCCTCTGAAAATTGTCTGTTCATATCCTTTGACCATTTATTGATTAGAGAATGGCTTGAATTTTTATAAATATGAGACAATTCTCTATATATTTTTGAGATGAGACCTTTATCAGAACCCTTGAATGTAAAGATGATTTCCCAATTTATTACTTCCCTCCTAATCTTGTCTGCATTGATTTTGTTTGTACAAAAACTTTTTAACTTAATATAGTCAAAGTTATCTATCTGGTTTTCAATTAAGAGTTCCAGTTCTTCTTTGGACATAAATTTATTCCATCTCCAAAGGTCTGAGAGGTGAACTATATTACATTCCTCTAATTTACTTATAGTATCACTCTTTATATCCAGATCATGAACCCATTTAGATCTTATCTTGGTATGTGGTGTTAGATGTGGGTCAAGCCCTAATTTCTTCCACACTAGTTTCCAGTTTTCCCAGCAGTTTTTGCCAAATAGTGAATACTTATCCCAAAAGCTGGGGTCTTTGGGTTTATCAAAAACCAAATTGCTATAGTTATTGCCTAGTTTGTCTTGTGATTCTATCCTATTCCACTGATCGACTACTCTATTTCTTAGCCAGTACCAAATGGTTTTGATGACCGCTGCTTTATAATATAGTTTTAGATCTGGTACAGCAAGTCCACCATCGTCAGCCTTTTTTTTCATTAATCCCCTTGAAATTCTTGACCTTTTGTTTTTCCAAATGAACTTTGCTACTATTTTTTCTAGATCTGTAAGATAATTTCTTGGGAGTTTGATTGGTATGGCACTAAATAAGTAAATTAGTTTGGGTAGTATTGTCATTTTTATTATATTCCCTCGGCCTACCCATGAGCATTTTAAGTTTTTCCAATTGACTAGGTCTGATTTGATTTGTGTGGAAAGTGTTTTGTAATTTAGTTCATATAGTTCCTGACTATCCCTTGGCAGATAAATTCCCAAATATTTTATACTATCAACAGTTATTTTGAATGGAATTTCTTTTTGTATCTCTTGCTGCTGAACTTTATTGGTAATATATAAAAATGCTGATGATTTATGTGGATTTATTTTGTATCCTGCCACTTTGCTAAAGTTGTGAATTGTTTCTAGTAGTTTTTTAGTTGAGTCTCTAGGGTTCTCTAAGTATACCATCATGTCATCTGCAAAGAGTGATAATTTGGTTTCTTCACTACCTACTCTGATTCCTTTTATCTCTTTTTCTTCTCTTATTGCTGAAGCTAACATTTCTAATACAATATTAAATAGTAATGGTGACAGTGGGCAGCCTTGTTTCACTCCTGATCTTATTGGGAATGGTTCTAGTTTGACTCCATTACATATGATGCTTGCTGAAGGTTTTAAGTAGATACTACTAATCATTTTAAGGAAAAGCCCATTTATTCCTATACTCTCCAGTGTTTTTAATAGGAATGGGTGTTGGATTTTATCAAAGGCTTTTTCTGCATCTATGGAGATAATCATATGGTTTTTATTAATTTGGTTATTAATATAATTGATTATGCTAATAGTTTTCCTAATATTGAACCAGCCCTGCATTCCTGATATAAATCCTACTTGGTCATGATGTATTATCCTGGGGATGACTTTCTGTAATCTTGTTGCTAAAATCTTATTTAAAATTTTTGCATCAATATTCATTAGGGAAATGGGTCTATAGTTTTCTTTCTCAGTTTTCTCCCTACCTGGTTTAGCTATCAGCACCATATCTGTGTCACAGAAGGAATTTGGTAGTACACCTTCTTTCCCTATTTTTTCGAATAGTTTATATAGTATTGGGATTAATTGTTCTTTGAATGTTTGGTAAAATTCACATGTAAATCCATCTGGTCCTGGAGATTTTTTCTTAGGGAGTTGATTAATAGCTTGTTCTATTTCTTTTTCCGAAATAGGGCTATTTAAATAATTTATTTCCTCTTCTGTTAATCTGGGCAATCTATATTTTTGTAGATATTCCTCCATTTCTCAATAAGATACTTTTAAAAAATAAATCTAGGGGCAGCTAGGTGGCGCAGTGGATAGAGCACCAGCCCTGAAGTCGGAACTACCTGAGTTCAAATCTGGTCTCAGACACTTAACATTCCCTAGCTGTGTGACCCTGGGCAAGTCACTTAACCCCAATTGCCTAAGCAAAAAAAAAAAAAAAAAAAAAAAAAAAAAAAAAAAAAAAAAAAAAAAATAAATCTAACATATAAAATTCCTTGAGGCTAGAGATTTCCTTTTTTTTCTTTATATTCCCAACATGTAGCATAGTGCTTTGCTTAATAAAAACATATTATAATGAATTTAATAGAATCTAGTCCAATACATCTGACTTTTTTGTTCTTTTGAACACATTTTTGGTTTTTGGTAAAACCTCTACTTTTCCTATTATTTATACATTTTTTCCTGCATATACCAAAAATTTAGCTGGATCAAGACTAAGAAGTTATGTTGTGACTCATTCTACAATTTCTGGTTGTTACTGTAGAAATCTAGAACTGTATCCTGGAATCCCTTAATTAAATTATCTAAAACATGAGTATACAAAGTCCTTGACTTTCTGCTTCATTCACTAACACTTTTAGGACTATATATCAGACGTGCTACATCTGCTCTTCAGATCCTAGGGATCAGGGGTCTAATACTATTTACCCAAGTCTACACCAATGTGCTCCCTACCATGATTACCAGTTGCTAGAGATGCCAGTTACACTTAATTTTTAAATATATATATATATATATATATACATATATATAGTAAGAACAATTGGTTTAAACATTCCCTTTAAAAGCCTGTGACATTATTGTACCATAAGAAATGATGAATAAGGTGATTTTAGGAAAATCTGGAAAACTTACTATGAATTAATACAAAATGAAGTAAACTAGAATAATATAATTACATGTAACTAAGGAAAAAATAAAATACTGTTTTAAAAAAGTGTATGAGACATTCTCTCCATACAGTTAAAGTCTAGGGGAAAATGGATTTAAGCTTACAACAGTGTGGCAAAGGATAACTCATAGATCTAGATGTACTTCTGCTGGAATCCTCAAGACGTTCACCATAAGTATTACATAGGATCTATTTGTTTGTTTTTCCCTTTCTGGACTCTTTATAAAGCCTTGAATATGTGTCTAATCTTTTCAGGTTTCAACCTAGATGTCACCCTTGACTCCTCACTTTCTATCATCCCCCATATCCAAGAAATTGCCATGGCTTGTTGATTTTACTTTTGTAATATTTCTTGCATACTTACCCTTCCCTAACACCTCAGTCCAGCTTTCATCATCTCATGCCTCAGACTACTACAATAGTTTTCCGAGTGCTCTCCCTGCCTCAAGTTTCTTCCTACTTCTGTCCAGCCTCCACTCAGCTGCTAACATGGTCTTCCTATGGCATTAGTCTGACCATGTCACCGCCTGTCCCATTCAATAAGCTGTAATGGTGTCCCATTATCTCCAGAATCAAATATAAAATCCTGTATTTGGTGTACAAGTCTCCTCCTACCTTTGACTTCTCATATCTTACTCCATTCTCTGCAATCCAATGACACTGGTTTTCCTGTAGATGCTTGCACAAGACACTTCAATCAACTCAGTGCATTTTCACTGACTCGCCTTCATGCCTGGAATTCTCTCTCTACCTTATCTCTGCTTTTTTGGCTTTCCTGGCTTTCTTTCCTTCTTGCAAGATGACCTTTCCCAACCCTCTTAATGCTAGTGCCTTTTCTCTTAAATTATCTACAATTTATCTTGTATGTATCTTTTTTTACATAGTTGTTTGCAAGTTCTTTCGCATTAGACTGTGAGATCTTTGAAGGTAGGGACTGTATTTGTCTTTTTTTTTTTTTTTTAGTATCCCCAGAACTTACCTCAGTGCCTGATATATAATAGGCACTTAATAAATGCATGTCACCTTGACTTGACTTGGCACCTGATAGTAATCACAGTTATCTGCAGTTCCAAGGACACTGCTATGACACTTCTGGGAAATCCTCCAGAATTCTGAAGTTCACAAGGTCCTCCTCCAGGAAAAAGAACAAGTTCTGGGGCTTTGCTTCTCCCTTCTAACTAACTCCCAATCAATTCCTTCTTAGGGGTTAGGTAGAATATTCTTCCTTCTCAGCTTTCTCCTCTGAACTATCTCCTTGGATTTTATAAAAACCTCTTAGGTTTTCTCAGTCAATCTGAAATACTCTTTCTTTGGTGACTAAGGTTTTTTTTTGCACTTAGACTAAGCCATGAATGATTGACTGAATGAGATATATTCTTTCCTAGTTAAGGTATCAAGATAAAGTACTTTATCATTTACTTTAAACATTTACTCAACCACTTCCCAACACCATTCATAAGCATAATTCATGCTTAAAGCATCATGGGATTGAGAATTGGGGGGGCACTTTAAATATTATCTAATTCAAGTCTTTATTTTATTTTATTTTATTTTATTTTTACCAATGAGAAAACAGATGGAGAGAAGTTAAATGACTTGCCCATGTTCACAGAGGAAATTTGCAGCAAAGTCAAGATTTGGACTAAGATTCTCTGACTTTAAATACAATGTTCTTTCTAATCTTTAATTTTTTTTCTGTTCATACCAAGATTGCTACTTAAAACCAAGGCAGTGGGCAGACAGTTCCTTTCCTGGGATTAATGATCATATCCTGTTCCATTACAGTGTGTCTATCTACCTATTCTTTCTCCTGAAACTGTCTTTTTACGACTGGGAACTGCACATTGACTCCACTTCTGCCTATCATTTCCTCCGTGACTTGAACCTCATGATTATAACTGAATTCTCCTCTCAACTTGGACTTCTGAACACCCTAATCAATTTACTCTCTAAGCAGCAACATTCAGAAAATTTTACAGAATTTCTAATGTGTGAAAGACTTAATCTTATGCATTGAAGGGGCTACAGATTCCTATGTTCTTCAATTTCTGTAATTCCTATGTTCTGACACCTTACACTCTGACTTTGACTTTCTCCCTCTGGACTAATGATTTTATAACCCTTTCCACATGTTTGGGCTGCCAACTATGACTTCTATCCTGTAGCCTTTCAGGTTTGTTTAGTCAACTAACCTCACCTGACTTCCAGTCTTGGCCCCCCTGGTTTTGCAGTTGTTAATGTCCTAATATTAACATTGTTACAGTCTCATTTGAAGCATCAGTAGTCAACAAAAAAATCAAGAACTAATTTATTTGAACTCATCAAGATTCTTTGGATTGGATTACTGCAATAAGATATTTTTTCAGTGCCTTTGCCTTAGGCTAATTATATACCAACTTTTTTACTAATGATGAAATCACTATACATCTTCAGAATAAATTAGAACTAGTTATATTTCTGAGTATGAAATAGCATTTCAGAGATAATTTCATAAAAAGTCTGACCAACATGTATTGTCATTTAAATTTCTCCAATATGTCAATTTTTTAAAAATTCAATAGTATTTTATTTTTCCAATCATTTGTAAAAATAGTTTTCAACATTCATTTTTATAAAATTTTGAGTTCTAATCTTTTTATTCCTCCTTCCCTTATTATTATCATTATTATTATTATTATCCCCTTCCCAAAGCAGCAAGCAATATGATATAGGTTATACATGTACATTTTAAATATATTTTCATATTAGTCATGTTGTGAAAGAAAAATCAGAACAAAAGGGAAAAAACTTAAGAAAGAAAAAGCAAACCAAAAAAAGGTGAAAATAGTAAGCTTTGATTCACATTCAGTCTCTATAGTTCTCTCTCTGGATGCAGATGGCTCTTTCCATCCTTAGTCTATTGGAATTGTCTTGGATTAATATATTGCTGAAAAGAACCAAGTCTGTCATAATTGATCATCACATAATCTTGCTGTTAATATGTACAATATTCTCTTGCTTTTGCTTACTTCACTCAGCATCAATTCATTAAGTCTTATGAGGATTTTCTGAAATCAGCCTGCTCATTATTTCAATAATATTCCATTATATTCATATACCATAATTTATTCACCCATTCTCCAACATTCCCTCAATTTCTAATTCTTTGCCACCACAAAAAGAGCTGCTACAAACACTTTTGCACATGTGGGTCCTTTTCCCTCTTTTATGATTTCTATGGAATACATATCCAATAATGGCACTGCTGGATCAAAGGATATGCACGTTTTATAGCCATTTGGGCATAATTCCAGATAGCTTTCTAGAATGGCTGGATCTGTTCACAATTCCACCAACAATGTATTAGTATACCACTTTTATCACATAACCTTAAACATTAATCATCTTATAACTGCATAAATATGTATACACATTTGATTTGTCAAGTATTTTGGCATGGTTAACATGTATTGAACTTCCTGCCATCTAGGGGAGGGGGTGAGGGGTAGGGGGGAAAAATTTGTAACAGAAAGCTTTGCAAGGGTCAATGTTGAAAAATTACCCATGCATATGTTTTGCAAATAAAAAGCTTTAATTAAAAAAAAAGATAAAAAAACCCAAAAAACCCAAACCCCAAACCATTAATCACCTTAGCCAATTTGGTAGATGTGAGTTGGTGTCTCAGAGTTAATGTGTCAATATTTTAAAGACTTGTGATTTTATCAGTGGGGGGATATTCTTTCTACTGATACAGATTATCACCCCTATATAATTTAGTATTTACTGAAACCCAGAATCTCAGATTTGTAAGGGACTTCAGAGACTCATTCCTGAACAAGGTTTTATTCTATAAGATGACTGAGGATACAATGGAGAAAAATATAAGCTTAATTAATATACCTTTAAATGTGAATGGATTAAATAATCCAATCAAATAAAATAGGGTGGCAATCTGGATAAGAAAACAAAATCTCACAATATACTGCTTATAAGAAACACATCTAAAAAGCAAAGAATATCTATAATAAAAATGAGAATCTAGAATAAAATTAACTTTTGTATCACAAACTAGGAGCTGCAATATGCTATCAGACAAAAAAAGAAAAAATTATAATGTAAACAAATATAAGCAAGAAGATTAAGTTATGCTGAAAGAAACCATATAAAATATGTCATAATCAATATTAAACAAATTGTTCCAAATGCCTTAACATTTAAATTCATAAAGGAAAAAAATTAATTGCAAGAAAACATAGATATAACATGATAATAAGAGACTTTAATGTTAATCTCTCAGTTTTAGAAAAACTAACAGAATGACAAAAGGGAAAACATAGAATTAAATAAATTGTTGGAAAAATTAGCACCATAGGACTTAAGCTGTCTTCTCATGGGACCATTAAAGAATAAACACAATACTCAATACTCTGTGGAGTTGTTACAAAAATTATTCAGGGTACAAAGATAGTGTAAATAAATGTTTTAAAAAAGCAGAAATATGAAATACAATCTCTAGAGGTTATATTCAGCAGTTCAGAGAGACCACAAAAACAATATAGCCTTGAATGGAGACTTAATGATGAAGTTCTACATAATGAGTGGATTTTAAAACAAATTGTAGAAACAATTAACAACTATGTGAAAAACATTGATAATAATGAAATAATATACCAAAATTAATTTCTATTATACAACTGAAATGCTCTTCAAAATAAAAAGCATACCCCTAAAAATATACATTAACAAAAGCAAAAAAGAAAAGATTAATAAACTGAAAGTACGTTTTAAATATTTGAAATCCAACAAATAAACAAATCCTAAATAAGCATAAAAGAAGAAATATTGAAAATTAGAAGATGAATAAATTGGAACCCATTTCTACTATAAACAAAACTAAAGACTAGTTCTTTGAAAATACTAATACAATTTATAATAATAAATGGTGAATAAAATTAATAAATCTTTAGTCAATTTGATTAAAAAGGAAAGTATAAAAATTAAATCAATAAAATAACAATGAACAGGTGTAATTCCAACAAAACTAGAAATGAGAACTATTAGAACTTACTATACACAGTTATATGCCAACAAATTTGATACTGTAAAAGAGAAAGAACTATCTTTTTTTTTCTTTAATAGTATTTTATTTTTCCCCAAAAACATGCAAAGATAATTTTCAACATTCTCCCTCTCCTCTCTCCTCTCCAAAGACAGCAATCAATATACATTAAACACACAATTCTTCTAAACATATTTCTGTATTTGTCATGATGCACACACACACACACACACACACACACACACACACACACACACCAGATCAAAAAGGAAAAAGAAAAGGCAGGAAAGGAAAAAAAAATCCAAGCAAGCAAACAACAATAAGAAAAAAGGTGAAAATATTATCCCTTGATCCACAGTCTCCATCATTCTCTCTCTAGATGTAGATGGCACTTTTCCTCAAAAGTCTATTGGAACTTCCTTGAATGAAGAGGACTATTTAAAAAAAAATAAAGTGTCTAAATAAATTAAATAAAATGGAGATCTTAAATAATTGAATCTCAAAAAAAGAAATTAAAAAATAAAGAGATATGGGTTAGACAGATAGATTCAGGACTGACTGAATAATAAGATTGTAAAAGTAGTCATGAATGGCTCAATATCAGCTTGGACAGAGTTTTTTAACTGATTGCCCCAGGGATTCATCATTTGACTCTATTCTGTTCAGTACTTTTTATCAATGGTTTGAATGAAGTCATTGACAGTGGGAATAGCTAACTACTGGATGACAAAGTCAGGATTCAAAAAGATCTTGAGAGGTAAGAACAATGGACTAAATCTGGTAAGATAAAATTGAATAGAGATATATGTAAAGTCCTACATTGAACTCAAAAGAATAAACTTCACGAGGACAAGATTGGGGAGATATGGCTTGGTTACTATTTGAAAAAGAGAAGAGGATTTGGGCAGCTGGGCTATAAGCTTAATATAGGCCAATGGTATATCAAGATAGGCAAAAAAAGTGAATGCAATCTAAAACTGTACAAAGAGAGTCATAGTGTTTAGAATTAGGGAGGTAATGTGCCTATTGTGCTTTCTCTATCCTGATCAGACTACATCTGGAGCATATTATGTTTAGTTCTAGGTGCCACATTAACAAACTGAAGCCTTTGTAAAGGAGGATCTATGCTTATACAGATTAAGTATCACACTTGCTCTATTTGACCTCAAGACACAACTAACTAGTAGTTATGGGAAGGAGTTACAAAGAAACAAATTTAGGCTGTAAATAATGAAAATTTTCCTAATAATTAGAGTTATCAAAAAATAAGATTCTCTGCTTGGGAGATTGTAGGTTTACCTTAGTAGAAATGTTCTAACAGTGAATAAATGATTTCTTATTGGAAATGTTGCTGAGTATTCCCATTCAGATATTTGTTGAACTAGATTCAATTTAATTCAAAATGTTTTTAATTGATTCCTGTGTTAAGTGCTGAGAATACAAACGGGGAAAAAACCCAAACAGTTCCACCCTCAGAGAAAATAATAATAAATAAAAGTGATAAACATTTAACCATTTAAAAAACATTTTTTAAAGAGGATAGAAAATCAAATATACTAGGGGGGGACAAAAAAAGGGAAATGTAATAATAATCCTAATAAATATGTAAGTGAACATAAGCCTAGCAATTTTAGCTTCTGTAATATCTCTTGAATATACCCCCCCTTTTTTTGACACTGCCACTACTCTACTACAGGCCTTCATCACCTCAAAATTGGACTCTTTCAATAGCCTTCGGGTAGGTCTGCCTGACACAAGACTTAACCCACTCCAGCTCAGTGGCTTTCTATCACCTCCAGGATCAAATATAAAATCCTCTGATTACCAAAGCCCTTCATAACTTGTCCTTCCAGTCTCCTTACTTTTCATATCTCCCTCCTTCTCCATCTCCCATGTACTCTGTCTTCCAACAACATTGCTTTGTCTTCCCACACACAAGACACTACATATCCTTACTCCAAGTATTTTCTTTGACTTTTCCTATGCTTGGAATGTTCTTCCTCTTCTCTGCCTCTGGGCTTCTCTGACTTCCTTCAAGTCCCAGCTAAAATTTCATTCTCTATAAGAAGCCTTTCCCAATCTCTCTTTATTCTAATGTTTTTCCTCTGTTGATGATTTCCAATTTATCCTGTATCTTGTTTCTGTGTAATTATTAGCATATTGCCTCCCCAATTAGATTGTGAACTGCTTGAAAATAGAATCTATCTTTTGCCTTTCTTTGGGTCTCCAGTACTTGGTACAGTGCCTACTACATAGTAGGTGCTTAATGACTGGCTTATTATTGATGACTGACTGGATTACAGAAGGAGAAGAAACTAAGCACTAGAGAGATCAAGACAGACACTGCAGGGAGCACTTTAGCTGGGTCTTGAAAGAATTCAAGTACATAGTCTAAGAAGGAGTAGTGAGGAGAAAGTATATTACAGGCATGAGTGATAGCTTGAAAAAGGGTAGGGACAATAGAATGTCTCATTGCTTCTAAAGCCCTTTCCATCTCTGAAGTTAGGGGAAACCTGTGCAAAGAATAAAGATGGATTATCTAAAGTTCAGTTTTGGATGGGATCATTTGTAAATTCATAAAACAAACAAAAATCACTTCCACTTTCCTAACAATAGAAGACAGAAGAAATGGCCACCATACACAGCATAGTCATCATAAACTTTATAAGTATTAATGATTATTATTGTGTTATCAAATAACTTAATCATGACCCCTTTTAAGAAGGGGTCCATTGACTTCATCAGATTGCCAAAGGGGACTATGATGTAAAAAAAATGGAGAAAAATCCCAACTTTAGAATAATTCTAATTTTAAAGAAGTATTAATTAAGCCAAAACACAAAAAAAACATCAAAAGAAAATAGCAAAGAACAAAGAACTAACTGCTGTCAGAATACTTGATTGGTGACTGATGAGATTAAACAATTAAAATCCATGTTTGTATGAATTTTACTAGTTTAATATTTTATATCGATGCATGTATATATATGATTATCCTGACTATCAATATAAATAAATCATACACAAGATTTATGTGTTTCTATTTGTAGTCTTTCTAATGCATCTTGTGTATTATATCCTCCAATCTACTAGATGACTAGTTTTTAACAGGAGAAACAAAAATTGAAAAAAAAAAAAAGAAAAGAAAATGGGTTGGGGAAAAGTACTTACTTGAAAGAGTGAAAATTTGAGATAAAAAAAATGAAGCAATAAAGAATAGTTAAAAGACACCTTTGATAGGGCCCCACATGTGCAAGAATGTTTGTGGCAGCTCTTTTTGTAGTGGCTAGAAACTGGAAACTGAATGGATGCCCATCATTGAAGAGTGGCTGAATAAATTATGGTATATGAATGTTATGGAATATTATTGTTCTGTGAGAAACGAACAGCAGGACGATTTCAGAGAAGCCTGGAGAGACTTGCATGAACTGATGCTGAGTGAAATGAGCAGAACCAGGAGATCATTATACACAGCAACAACAATACTATATGAGGATCAGTTCTAAGGGACATGACTCTCTTCAACAATGAAATGCTTCAAACCAATTCCAATTGTTCAGTGAAGAAAGCCATATACACCCAGAGAGAGGGATGTGAAATGTGGATCACAACATAACATTTTCATGTTCTTTATTGAGGTTTGCTTGCATTGTATTTCCTTTATCGGATTATTATTTTTTGTAGATACGATTTCTCCTGCACAAAAAATGATGTGTGGCAATAACTATACATATATTTGATTCCTTAAGTACTCTAACATAATTATCATGTAGTGGATATCCTGCCACCTAGGGGAGGGGTGGAGAGTAGGGGGGAAAAATTTGTGGCAGAAAGCTTTGTAAGGGTTAATGTTTAGGAATTACCCATACATATGTTTTGCAAATAAAAAGTATTAATAAAAAAAGACACATTTCATGAATTTTGGTAGAACCTGATTTTTTCTTTTTTTCTTTTTTAAAGAAGAAATGATAAAGTGAAGAGTATGGGGGAGGAGCAGGATTCACCAGACCTCCATTTCAAAGAGGAAGCAGGATTTTAATCCCAGGACTTGGGAATCTATATAGGCCAGCATCTGCCACTATAATTACAAAAGGTGTCATCTGACCAGCCTCATGCTGTAATGTTAAACTAGTGGTGTGAAGCAACACAAAATTTTACTTTCTTAGGATCCTTTAAATAGGTGTTACTTCCCTTAGCAGCACTGCTGTGCTTGGCCAGAGGAGAAAAGGGAAACTTTAAAATTCTCCTTCATTTATTTTTTAATAACGCTCTATCATTTTTAAGCCTCTGCAAATTCCAAATTTCCCCTAAATTCCTTTCCAGGCCTATGTTTTTGGGTGTTCTTTTTCTTGTGGAGGGAGCTTGTAGTAAGGTATTCATGAATTATTGTCATTAGAGACATCACACGCCAAAGTTAGCTGTTTTTTAAACTAGATGCTATGGTCCCAATCCAACAGTTGAAATTCTAAAATGTGGGTTCTATTCCTAGTCAGTACAAAATACTTCCTCTTCTGAATCTTAGTAGTTATCTTAGTAGTTCTCAGATACTCTTTCAATTGTGATTAAAACAAAGAACAAACCACATAACACATTTTAGAACCACAACATTGGAGAGAGAAAAATCAAATTGTGATACTTTCAAAAAATCATTGAGGATGAATTTTAATTATGTTAATTATGTTAACAAATATTTGTGTTTTGGACCTTAGCTTAAATAGAACATTTTTTTTAGTTCTGATAAACCTTTAATCTTCCCCACAAACCTTTGCTTGAGCAGAGTAAGCCAAAAATTCACAGAATAATGGAAATTGAACCCGGAGATCTCTGAATGAAATAATGATTTCATTATTGCTAACAGTATAAACATGCATTCAGTTTACCACCTACCAATGTAGCATTTCTTTGTACTTTAACATCTGATCTGCTTAACATATGGTGTTCTGTCTTTTAGCCATATATTGTGCTAAAAGGGGTCATGGAGTGTTACTTCCAAAGCTCAATCTATTAGTCTAAACTTTACAGTTTTGCTGGGTGGCATGGGCTAAACAAAGACAGATAGACCTCTGGGTTGCTGGTGCTCTTGCTTGGCAGGGTACATGATCTTGAAGAGTTTATTTAACCTCCTGTCTGTCTCAGCACACATCTAGAAAAGGACAAGAGCATACCAAGAGCATAGTTTAATGAAAACTCTCAGTATTCACAGATAATCGGCAATGATTATTAGTTCTTCTGGTATTGAAAAATATCCCTAATCATTCTCTCCATTTAATTTTGAGGGATTTTTTGGGGAGAAAGAGTTAAGGTGAAATTTCAAAACTTATTAGCAATACTTTCTAAATTTGTTTTAGAAAAGAAATTCTTTCATGTGCTTTAGTTTAACCATGCTTCTGCATTTGCTCTTCCAAATCAACAGGAAATGCCAAAAGTTCTATCTCTTTATCCTATTTTTAAGTTTTTAAAGACCTTTTTGAGGGTCTGTGAGATCAAAACTATTTTTTAAAAAACATGAAGATGTTATTTGCCTTTTAAGAGACTTCCATTTTCCAATAACATATTGGTATGAGGAAGATTTGCTTCATAATCTTCCACCAAAACATCACAACAGATTGAGATCAAATAGAAGAATCCAGCTCTTTTCAATTAAGCCAGACATTAAAGAGAATTGCAAAAATACTGTCACCATTTTTGCTAATTTTTTTTGTTTTAGAAATAGAGCTATTTTTGTAAAAATGTTGAGTTAATATGTAATGAATTTATTATTGTTACTTTCAATGAATTAGTAAATATTTTTAAATTTTGTTTTAATTTCTAATAAGGTAAATAGCAATAAGTATAACCCACATAAACAAAGGCTTTTTGAATTTCTCAATAATTATCAAGAATATAAAAGGGTCATGAGACAAAAAAACACTATGAGAACTGCTGTCCCACAACATTCATTCATTCATTCATTCATTCATTTATCCATTAAATGTCTATTGGGGGCCTATTTCATAAAAGGCATTGTGCTAGGTGCTATGGGAAACACACAGAATGGCATGGTCCTTACCTTCCCATGAGTTTTTACAGAGTTTGCAGTTTTGTGAAGGAGTTGACCTGCCACAAATATACAAGGTGGGATGTGAAAGTATAATCAGATAAGTACAGACCCCTAGTGCTACCTCAAAGAAGGAAGACATTCTTTCCATCTGGGAGGATATGATATTGTAAATATCATTTTGGATAAATGACTATATAAGTGAATTTGTAAAAGAAAGATAAAAATGTAAGATATGCAACTACTTTTGTCTTGACATTTTGCATCTACTAAACCTAACAAGAATTTGAAAGGAATTTGTTCTTAATTTTGAAGTAAAAATTAGAAAATATGAATGTTCTTCATTTTGGCAAAGACCTGAAGGCATTTTCTTTGGAACTATCTCAGTTCTAATATTCCTTTTTGTGCTGAAGGATATGGAGGACAATGTCTAGAATAAGAATTTGGAGGATGAGGAAAAAGTCAAGTTGATAGATGCCTTTTATCCCCATCTTATCATTTGGTTTTCACTTTCTGGATTCCAACGACAATAGGAAAAAACTACCTCAATCTCAGCTCAGAGGTTAATTGGCTGGATGAAGATTAAAAATGTTAAAGAAAATAGAATGGCCTAATTTGACCTATGCCCTATTTAACTGACTGGATGGATTGCCCATTTTAGGAGAAATAATAAAATATTGATGTCTCTGGCTTAATCAGTATAAATAAATCAACAATGAAAGTTTAATTTAGTTATAAAATTGAAGAGAAGTACAAATAGGAAAGAATGCTATGTGGCAAAAACAAGGCATTCAAAATTTGAATGCATGTTAACACCAATTATTTGTCAAATGATATATTCCTTCAGTATAACACTGTACGATTGCCACAAGAAAATTCTTTGGAGATTCAGTGTTTTTTCCTCAATATAAATAATTGACACCTGGAACTCCTAATAAATTGAAATCCAGTTAAGCAAAAAACATTGTCAGTGGTATCCTTCTTAAATAAAAGGGCAAGGATGACCTATTTTCTTGAGGGACTATGAACTCAGTGGGGGTTTGATCTTTCCCAGCATTCTCAGAGCTAAGTAAAGAAGAGTTTTCTGTTGAAGGACCTAGTTCCTGAAGTATGGAATTGAATTCTGTAAAGGATCAGTAGGGAATAGGTTGGAATTAAGTTAATCCTTTCCCATAATAGTTTGAGAGTTAAAACAAAAGTCCACAGGACTGAACTTGGTGGGGAATTTGGTATTTTGCCTTAGAATAGAAAACAATGGAACTCTCTTGTTTCTGGACATATTTACTAATCCAAAAATCTCATACAGAAAGTGACATCAATAGATAACTTCTTGATGAGAAAATGTGACTGTCACCTCCAAGTCCTCAACATTTAAAAAAGTTCTTTATACAGAGTAGTCAGTTTTCTTATGAGCTTAAGAGTTACACCTCTCACCAACAGATACAATAAACACTAAATCAGTGATCCACTGATTAATATCAATAATTGATGACTGAAAATCTAAATTTTCTTTACAACTAATCATAGAAATGATTAAAAAATTTCCATAAAAGTAAATAGCTTTTAGAATGTCTAAGGTTAAAAAATTTTAAAGCTCTAATTTTTTTGTACTTAAAAACAGTTTAGGAAATGAAATCTCAGTGTGGTTTTCACTCATTCATCAATCAATCAACTAGAACATAAACTCTTACTCTGTGCCAAGCTCTGTGCTAAATTCTGGGGATACAAATGAAGACAAAAACAAACAAACAAACAAACCAACAAACCCAGTCACTGGTCCATGATCTAATGAGGAAGACAATTGTTTCCTGAGAAATTTAATATTTGTACAAGCCTATATAAGTGGTCATTAAAGAGCATAAATTCAAGCAACTATGGTTCATTGCTGGGGGGTGGAGTGTTAATGCTATTCTGACATAGAGATTATTTAAAACAAAAAACAGAATTGGTCAAAATCAATACCAAATATTCAAGTATGATTTTTCCAAGTTCTACTACTTTCAAATAATAAATTTAAGAATATGATTTTTATTAGCAATCTTAAGCAGAAGTTACTCTTTGTATAGTGTGGGTGTTAAGTAGAGGATAGACTATTGAAGCAAACAATTTATAAATGTGGCAGGGAAATGTGGAATACAAAACAGCAACAACTACTATATGGGGCTTTCAAAAATAGAAATCTTTCTTTTATTCCAAATTAGAATGCCACAGTTTGAATTTAAGTTGAACAAAATAGTTTGTAGCTTTAAAACATGAAAAGAACACCATCTCTCCACACTTAGACATAACCAAGGGTTATTTACATTAAGTACTGCTGCAGAAGTGGTGTTTCCTTGCCTAAATGAAAGCTAACAGTGACATCTAGTGCTCATTAAGATTGTATGAAGATTTAGTCTTACTATGGGCTTCTCTATCCAAGCAACCCTAAACTGAGGATTAGACTGATTCAGAGGATACTGTAGGGAAAGAAGGAAAAAGATGTATTTCCTTCATATTTGAATTATTTCACTTAAAGCCATTGCCTTTAAGATGTCATGAAAAAAAAGGAGTCATGATTAAAACTGCCATCTCCCTCCAGAGAAAGAACTGATTAATTCTGAATACAGATCAAATCATATTTTCACTTTATTGTTTTGTCCTTTTTTTCTGTTTGTGTTTTCTTTCACAATATGACTAATATGGAAATGTTATGCATGAGTTCACCTGTATAACCTATATCGAATTACTGTCTCAAGGACGGGATGGGAGTTGAAGGAGAGAATTTGGAACTCAAAATCGTTTTTAAAATGAAAGCTAAAAATTGTACATGCAATTGGGAATTTTAAAAAAAATGTTATGAAAAAAGCAATGGATTTGGACTAAGAAGATCAGAGTTCTAGACATGATAAGTAGGAGTACTTCCTCCTTGTGTTGTGGCCTTAGACCAATGAGGTAACCAAGACGACTCTCAGTATGCTCATTTGTTATATGGGGGGGGGGGGGGATGTTTGTACTGCCTGTTACGGTGCTTATATCTTGTTTGTACAGAGTTGTGCTGACGTTGTCTCTCCCCTTTAGACTGTGAGCTTCTTAGGGACAAGAACCGTCTTTTACCTGTATCTATCTATCTGTCTATTTATCCATTGTATCCCTAGCCTTTAGCACAGTGCCTGGTCCAGAGCAAGTGCTTAATACTGTCTGATGCGCTGCCTGACTGTGAAGAGTAAATTAGATAACACCAAGAAATGTCCTGGTACGTGTCTCCCCATATGCTGTCCTATGCTAGAGAAACGCTTTTCAAAGACTTAAGAGCCGGCTGACGTCAGCACCGGATGGTCTCCGCATTCGAAGCGGCAGGTGAGGCGGGCGCTCTAGAGTTCCTTCCTCAGATTCACCGTCCGGCGTCCGAGGGAGGGAGTCACCAACAGCCGTGGCTCCGCCGGAGGCAAGGTTTTCATTCCCCCATGAATCCTCCACCCTACTCGGACTCAGACCCAGGTGTCCTAAATCAATCGTATCAACAGCAACCAGGTGTTTCAAATCAATCGTATCAACAGCAACCAGGTGTTTCTCAAGCATATCCTCCTGCTGGGACTTATCCTGCTGGGCCTCCAGGGGCATATCCACCCCCTCCTGGAGGGTATCCGTACCAAGGCTATCCACAATATGGCTGGCAGGGTGGGGCACCTCCACCAGCTCCCAAACACACAGTGTATATAGTGGAAGAGAAAAAAAAGGATGACACAGGAATGGCTGCCTGCCTCGCCGCTTGCTGGGCGGCTCTCTGTTGCTGTTGCCTTTGGGACATACTGGACTGACCTGCCTCAACCTCCTCTTACCAGAAGGCTTTGCCTCCTCAGATGATGTTCTGAGCCCTGATTTCTTTCCATTGCTATAATGAATGACAAGTTCTGCGCAAACATCTCAATTACAGCATAATGGAATCCTAGATTAGTAGTGATTTTTTTTTTTGGTGTTTGATTTAGTGACATGATCTTTTTAATGTTCATTTTCTTTTTTTTTTGTCCTACTTTAACAAATGTGCTAAATGATATTTTTGCCAGAGGCTTGAATATGACATTTATATTTATGTTAAATTGTACTGTTCATGGCAGTGGCAAAATATGCAACAATACAAGCCACTGAATGATTTCATTCCTAACTCTTTATCTTTCAATACTCCCTTTTCAAAAAAAAAAATTTAAAAGTTAAAAAGTCTTAAGAAGAAGCAAATTTTTTGTCATTAGATAATGACTAAACAAAATACATTAAGACATGGTTTTTAACTTAGGATCCATAGTGAATGAGAAGGAAATTACATCTTTACTTCTATATCATTGGTTTCCTTTGTAATCTATGTATTTTGTTTTATGCATTTAAAAACATTATTTGAGAAAGGATCCACAATTTTCACCAAGTCATGGGGGTCCATGACTCAAAAAAGTTAAGTAATCCTGCACCAAACAAAAACTACATGTGTATTTTTTAAGTCTAATTGAAGAAAAATGATTGGTACTCTCATTTTTATCCTCTAAAATATGATGGTATTTCCACTTATCTGGCATAGCTCTCTGTAATCAAGGCAAATTATAAAGAACAAGTCAAGGTGCTGCTCAAATTAATGGAAAACTTAGAAATTAAAGCACACTTTAATGGAACTGGCTACATAACAGGAGGCAAGCAGGACATTATGTCCTTGTGTTGATAAGTGTAAAATTAGATAACATTCTTTTCAAAATATTTCTATTTCTTTTGCAAGCCATAGGGTAGAGAAAATCAGCCACCTTCTTCACAAGTGCATTGGAAAGAATGAAGCCTCTGAGTCTTTGCTACTTAAGTTCAGACATTTGACACATCTATCAATTCAACAAACATTAATCATTTAGCCATATGCAAAAGGACAAAGATAAAAGCAAAACTGTCCCTTCTTGGGTTGGGGGGGGATGAGAAAAATGAGAGGGTGTTTATATTCTATTGGGGAATACACAGATAAGTAATTTAGGAAGGAAATTGTCCTGGAACATTTTCATAGGCTCTTCTCCATATCTTCAGAGGAAAAAAACATTTCCATTGGTCCTTTCCCTAAGGGGAGGGAAAGAGACAATGGGAATGCTCCTCCAGTATGTACCATTATACCCAATTCAAACTCTGTGCAAGGCTTGTGGGGAGGCAGAGACTGCTATAAGCAACTGGAGAGATCCAGGAGTTTACAGCAGAAGTACCACTTGAACTGAGTTTTGAAGAGGAAATGAAAAGGCAGAGATACACTGCTATTTTGTTTTGTTGCTGCCTTCCTATCTTGATGACATTTTCTTACATGGACTTCCTTGATCCTTTCTTCCCTTTGCTGCCAAACATTGCAGCAGAGGAGACTGGGTTTCTTAAGATTTAATCATAATGGAAAAGTGTTCAGAAATAAGTAAGGTAATTGAATTTGTATATAACTAGGTACTGCCTAAATCTGCTAGCTAATCTAATACTTTCCTCAAACCTACTTTGCCTCCATAATTCTCTATAAGCCAGGAATTTGTGTTTTTTTGTTGTTTTTTTTTTTTTTGCTTCAGAAAGAAAACTCTTTGGTTATAGAGTATCATCTGCTTTGGGGCCACATGGATCCTTTGCACTGTGTTTACAATCCCCAATTTTATGGTCCTAAATTCATTCTCAGGGAATCAAGAAGTTTCCTAAAATAATCTGGCATTGGGTGATGCACCAGCATTTCCACATAATTTAATAATCACTTCTCCACCAAGGGAAAAATTTTTTTTCATAAAATATAGTTGTGGTTTTTTTTTACTTTAAAAAGAATTTAACTTAAAAACATAGTTCCCAAGGAGTTGATAAAAGGTAGCCCCTTTTGTTATAATATTTCCTTTTTCTAAAGTACAAATCAAATGGTATCCCCTGCTTATTACTAGCAACAATTCACAATTATGGTTGAATATATTGCCCCACTAAGCAGAAGACAAAAAAGTCAAAACAGCTACATCTGAAGGCTTAACAAAAAATTAATTGGTCACAGTCCCCAAAATAATTCCTTCCTGAAAAAACTCAAAAGGGAATTAAATAAGGAGCAGCTAGATGGTGCAATGAATAAATAGATCACTGACCCTGGAGTCAGGAGGACCCAAGTTTAAATCCAGCCTCAGACACTTAGCTGTGTGATCCTGGGCAAGTCACTTAACCCCAATTGCCTCACTTCTCAAAATCAAATGAGAGGTAGAAAAAAATTAGAAAAAGTGATACAAAAAATGATATAAATTAAGTCAACTTGGTAAAAGAGACACTCAAAAAATTACTAAAGAAAATAACTCCTTAAAACGCAAAATAGAAGCTAATGAATCCATGAGACATCAAGAAGCAATGATACAAAATCAAAAGTTTGGAAAATTAGGAGAAAATGTGAAGTATCTCCTTGGAAACATAAATGTCCTAAAACAGATCAAGGAGAGATGTTAAAAGTATTGAACTACATGAAAGCCATGATCAAAATTATCTACAAATATTTAAAGGAATTATCAAGGAAAACTGATAGTCTAAACCAGAGGATAGAATAGAAATTGAAAGAATCCACTTATCACCTGCTGAAAGAGAAACCAAAATGAAAACTCCCAGGAATACTATAGACAAATGCCAGAGCTCCCTTATTAAAGAGAAAATATTGCAAGCAGAAACAATTTGTCATGGAACCACAGTCAGGATAATACAAGATTTGCCTTAAAAGATTGGAGTTTTTAGAATTTATTTTGGAGAGCAAAAAAGGTAGGATTTTGTAAGAATCACCTACCCAGCAAAACTAAGTATAATCTTTCAAGGGGAAAAGTGGGCATGTTAATGAAATTGAAGACTTTTCAAGATTTTTTCAGATGAAATAACCAAAGCTGAGTAGAAAAAATCTGGCTTTCAAATACAAGATTCAAGAAAAACATAAAAAAGATAGAGGAAAGAGAAAATGATTCAATAAGGTTAAACTGTTTACCTTCCTACATGGGAAATACTTGTAACTCCTAAAAACTTTATTAGGACAGAAGTATACACAGAAGGCACAGGTGTGAGTTAACTATAATGGGATAATATCAAAAAAAAATTGAGCTGAGAAAAAGGGATGCACTGTGAGAAAGGGGAAGGAAGA
This sequence comes from Myrmecobius fasciatus, assembly GCA_023553655.1. Taxonomy (NCBI): domain Eukaryota; kingdom Metazoa; phylum Chordata; class Mammalia; order Dasyuromorphia; family Myrmecobiidae; genus Myrmecobius; species Myrmecobius fasciatus. Next base: position 3,306 of record JAJPUD010020266.1, on the reverse strand, counting down.
GGAAGGTAAATAATCACATTAAGGAATCACAAAAGATGCAAAAGAGCTTTTACAATAGAGTGGAAATGGGTTAAGGGTAGTGAGCAATGCTTGAGCATTACTATCACTAGAACTGTCTCAAAGAGGGAATAACATACTCAATTGCATATTAAAAAATCGAATTCTACAGGGAAGTAGAAGGGGAAGAAGGTAAGAGGGAGGGCTGTTGCAAGGGTTAATTGGGGGAGATGGTGATCAAAAGCAAAACAATTTTGAGCAAGGACAGGCTAAAAAGAAGAGAGGGAGAAGAGTATAAAATGGAGGGGAATGGGATGGAGGGAGGTATATAGTAATTGTTAAAAAAGTTTACAGCAAGTTTTCCTGATAAAAGGCCCAATTTTTTCAAATTTATAGAGAACTAAGTCAAATTTATAAGAATACAAATCATTCCCCAGTCAATAAATAATCAAAAAGTATAAACAGAAAGTTTTTAGATTAAATTAAAGCTATTTAATTTACATGAAAATGTAAATTTACATGAAAATCTCATGAAAAATGCTCTCAATCACCATTGGTTAAAGAAATACAAATTAAAGCAAGGCTGAATTATCACTTCACACCTATCAGGAAAATAATAAAAATACACAAAGTTTATTTTTCCATATTTCTGGATGTGGGAAAATTGGGACACTAAAACACTGTGGAGTTGTGAACTGATGTAATCATTCTGGAGAGCAATTCAGAAAGAGGCAATACCACTACTGGGTCTGTACCCCAATAGAGATTTTTTTAATGGAAAAAGACATATTTGTACAAAAATATAGCAGCTATTCATATGATGGCAAAGAATTGGAAATTTATGGGATGCCCATCAATTGGGGAATGGCTGAACAAGTTGTGGTATATGATTGTGATGGAATAGTATTGTACTATAAGAAATGATAAGCAGAATGATTTCAGAAAAACCTGGAAAGATTTACATGAGCTGATACAAAGTGAAATGAGCAAAAGCAGAACAATGTACATAATAAAAGCATTACTGTAAAGCGCTCAAGTGTGAATGTTAGCTATTCTTAGCAATACAATGATCCAAGACAATTCTGAAAGAGTTATGTTGAAAAATGCTATCTGCCTCCAGATAAAAAACTGATAGAGTCTGAATGCAGGTTAAAGCATATCTTTATTACAAAAAATTTCTATTGGATTTTTTGTCTGTGTTTTCTTTTACAACATGGCTAGTATGTTTTTCATGACTGCACATGTTTAACTTAGTTCAAATTGTTTACCTCTTCATAGAAAGAGGAAAGATGGGAAGGAGAAAGAGAATTTAGAACTCAAAATTTAAAAAAAAAGTTTAAAATTATTTTTGAATGTAATTGGAAAAAAACAAAACTAAAAAATTTTTTGAATAATATTTGGGATAGGTAGGTCACACAGTGGATATCAGGAGTTCCTGAGCTCAAATCCAGTCTGAAATATTGGCTATGTGATCCTGGGAAAGTAACTTAACCCTGGTTGCCTCAAAATAAATGTATTGCCCCTTTGACCCAGCAGTGTTTCTACTGGGCTTATATCCCAAAGAAATCTTAAAGGAAGGAAAGGGCCCCATATGTGCAAGAATGTTTGTGGCAGCCCTTTTTGTAATGGCTAGAAACTGAAAACTGAATGGATGCCCATCAATTGGAGAATGGCTGAATAAACTATGGTATATCATAGAATATTATTGTTCTATAAGAAACGACCAGCAGGATGATTTCAGAGAGGCCTGGAGAGACTTACATGAACTGATGCTGGGCGAAATGAGCAGAACCAGGAGATCATTATACACGGCAACAACAATATTATATGATGATCAATTCTGATGGACATGGCTCTCTGCAACAATGAAATGTTTCAAACCACTTCCAATTATTCAGTGAAGAAAGCCATATACACCCAGAGAGAGGGATATGAAATGTGGACCACAACATAACATTTTCATGCTCTCTATTGATGTTTGCTTGCATTGTGTTTCCTTTCTCTGGGTTTTTTTTTTTTTTTTTGGTAGATACGATTTTTCTTGCACAACAACAATAAGTGTGGAAATAAGTATACATATATTCAATAATTAACATGTAGTGGATTTCCTGCCATCTAGGGGAGGGGTGGGGACTAGAGGGGGAAAATTTGTAACAGAAAGCTTTGTAAGGGTTAATGTTGAAGAATTACCTATACATATGTTTTGCAAATAAAAAGTTTTAATTAAAAAAAAATTACTTGCACATATAATTTGAAAATAAAAAGCTTAATAAAATTTAATAAATAATAAATATAAATTTAATAAAAATATTTAATAAATAATAATTTAATAAAAAAACAAAAATTTTAAAAATTTAAAAATAAATGTATTACCAAGATGATGACATTCAATTAGATGCCCATTCTATGGATCTTATTCTATATGAGATATTACATATACATATGTGTAAGTATATAGGATAGACAAATAGAACAAATGAACATTCTGGGCCAAAATAAAACCCACATGAAGAGAGAAGGCAGGATTGTCTTTAGGAAATTGAGAAAGTTCTTTTATGAACTTCATCTTTCAGAAATAAATTCATCTTTTAAATACCAATATTTAATTTTAAATTTTTATATTTATTTTATTATTAATTAATATATAGTATATAAATATTTAACCTAACAACCTGAAGCTGCTATAGAGCTGTGAATCATAGAACACTAGGGTCTCAAAAGAATTACAAGTGAATCTCACAAGAGAGGATATGATGGGTATGCGAGCAGCTTGCAACAGATAAACAAATAAGGACTCTGCATTATATAAGTATGAAAATATCTATGAAATTACAGCTCTATTTGAGTGTAGTGCTTTGTAAAGCACTCTCCTTGCAATAGCCTTATAAAATAGGTGGTACATTTGTTATTGTCCTCATTTTATTTTTCTCTTCACTAACTGGATTTTAATTAAATTCTTATCTCTGTACAATATTCCTTACTGTTTCTTGCATGAATTATGCTCAATACATAGAGATTTTTTTTCAAAGTGGCACCTATTATCTACTCATGAGGGTCCTACCTCCATCTTTTTTTTTCAAGCTCATATTCCTTTTGAATAATTTTATTTTATTTTTTAAAAAAGAGAAAAGGAATACTAAACAAAATAAAACAAAACAAAAGAGAGTAATGTCATATGCCAGAAGAACATCAGAGAGGATTAAAAATGTATAACAACAAATTACCAATTCAAGAAAGGATATATAGATTTTTCTTGTACAAAAATGATGTGTGGAAATATGTATACATATATTTGATTTGTCAAGTATT
>JAJPUD010020265.1:0-25020 GCA_023553655.1 Myrmecobius fasciatus | reverse complement strand
ATTTTCCTCAAGTAAAATGTAAGCTTTCTAAGATTAGGGACAATTTTCATTTTTGTTTTTGTATCCCCAGGGCCTAGTACTATGCTTGATAAACAGTAAAAAAGTAGATGTTTAATATTTCTGGAGATGAGGACTCACTAGATTTGATTAAATAAAGAAATGAATTAGACCCAAACTTTAGGAAAACCAATTTGGTAGCTGAACAGCAGATGGATTGAGGAGAGGGAGGCTAATTAGGAAGCTACTGCAACAGTCTAGTCCAGAGGTAAGGAAGGACTGCACTGGGAGGTAGCTTGGGGAATGGAGAGAAAGGGATGTGTTTGAGAGGTGCAGATATGGTAACTATTTATATTTAGGGGATGATTGAGAATGAGGAAATGAAGAAGTTGAGATTGTGAACTTGGTCTTCTGAAAGCATGGCAATACCACTGACAGAAATAGATTGGTTTTGCAGTGGAGATGACTTTAGGGAAGAGATAATTGAGGTCTGTTTTAGACATGTTGAGTGGGAGATACATACAAGACAAAATAATTCATTATAGAAATTTCAGTAGAACTTTTCTTTTTTGAAGGGTATTTATTTGCTATCTTTTTTTCAATTTCATCCTTAAATGTTTCAATTCTCTTTTTCAAAAGAGTATCCATATCTAGCAGCGAGATTTCTGTATAGTTTACAAATCTTTGTGCTTGTTTTTCTTGATCCTTCATCATTTTCCAATATTTTATGCTGCCATTCTATCCATGTTCACCTTTACATTGAAGTCATTATTAAAGTATAACATTAATTTAAATTGAAGGGTTTTATTGAATATTTCATAGAATTTCTTTGCTTCTGTATCATCTAATTGGTGATGATGCACAAGTTTCATATTAGCATAGTAGTCTGTTTGCTTATATTTATAATGAGATTTCTAAGTAGCTGCCAATATATATTAAACATTCATCATGAATTTTACATTTAGATTCTACAGACAACATAGATTAAATTATAAAAGGTATATATTAAATTAAGAGAACAGTCTATCATAAATTATACACAATAAGAGGAAAATGTGTATGTTTACATAGTTTAACTAAATTAAACATGTGATTAAAAAGCTTTTTTTTGGGCAGGGGCTTTACTCATCACCCAACAACCCCAAATAAATTCTAAAGGGAGAACGAATAGTTCCTTTAACGGGTGTAATGGTTGTAACTCTTCTTGTCTGTGTATACTATGGAATTTTATGCTATAATGAAAACTGAAACAAGCACCATTATCTATGTAGACATTGATTATAGACAAAGAACTGCTTTGATTTTTTTAAATTGCTGGTCACTTCTGTGCAATAAAGAGAAAAACATGATGGAATTCATGGATTCAATCAAATATAAAAGTGAGTATGCATGAACATAGACATCTTAAAATCCACTAAATCAGTGATTCTATTATTCTTTCAAACATTTCTGACGTCACATAGATACAAACTAGATTCTCTTGGCAAGGGAATGCTTCCTTTTTGCTTTGTCTTATAAATTTCTAATCTAATTGAGCTCCTCAAACTATTTCTAAGATTTTTTTACTTCATATATACATGTCTTTAAAGGAATGCCAAGCTTATGTAGTATTTTAAACATTGTTTTGCCAATTAAAAAGTCAAACAAGAATGAATATAATACTTTTGACAAAAATGGAGTAATTGATTGAAGAAGATGAGTTGAGAACTATCTCAAAAGACTTAGAAGAAATCCTCCATTGTTTTGGGCAGATCTTCTCTTATGGATTTATGGGAGGATGTGGAAAAGAATCTCACAGTCTGAGAAAACACTGGTGGGTGCTTACTTCTTACTTACATTAGTAGCGTGATATTCCACAGAGAAGAGACAAAGCATGACATCATGAAGATGAGTGTTGGAGTTGGAGTCAGAAAGACTTCTTACCTACTTTTATAAGATATATGATTTTGGGCCAGTCACTTAACTTTCTAAGTCTCAGTTTCCTCTTCTGTTAAATGGGGATAATAACTATAGTACCTACTTCCAAGGCTTACTAGTGTTCAAATACTGTAGGGATAAGAATGTATAAAGCCCTGTGTAAACTTTGAAAAAATATTCAGGTTGTTCCAAAAATCTCAATGAAGTTTATGTTCTAATAGATTAAAATTGTATTGAGACTTGTGGGATGACCTGCCTAATTGTACCATTATACAATATTATGTGTTATTATGCAATCATGGATCTATTGAAGTACTGCAGTATTGGTAAATGCACAAAGTATAAAAAAGATCTGTGTATGAAGTGGTGTTTGAAAATGAAGTGATCAGAAATGATGAATTTGGGGCCAACAAAAGTAGAAAGTAGAATCAATATGTATTCTCCAGTCAAAAGAATTCCAAATGCTTCATGGTTTCTGCAGGATTTCTCCAGCACTAACTTGTGTTAGAGTTCATAACAGAAATATTCTAGGTTGACATCCATTGTAAAAATAATACATGAAATCATATATTTATTAAGTGTGCTTAATAAGCACTTTTGTTTAAGAGGCACGCTGACGTGACAACTTAAAATGTCTGTGCAGAATGACAACTTTCAACTGAATAAATATGCTTTCCACAGAAATAATTGATTACATTCACTTCAGCTAAAACTAGTACATTTTTAGTAGTATATCTTTTCTATTCATAATTTAAAAATATAGTTTGATGTGACTTGCTTCCTCAAAATTATAAGTGATATTGTTTGCCTTTCTTATTTAATAAAATACAGCCAAAATATTTGTTGGGATGTATACTGTCAGGAGGAGATACATAGTTTAGATAAGACATGATTGCTACTTTTCATGCAGCTTATAATTTAGTAAAAGACTAGGCATAAATGAATATTATTTTCATTATGATACTGAAAGTTACATAATATGGACATTACCAAGGTACAAAAATTGTGCTAGATGAGATCTTGCAGAGAATATTAACAACATGGAGGACTAGTGAAAAGAGTGGCAATTAAAACGAGACTTGCAAAATGGATAGAACACATTTATAAGGGGATTGAAGATATTCCAGATATAAAGGAGTAAAGATACAGGAGCATGAAAGTATAAAAAATCTTGCAAGTAGTAGAACTGTGTTGGAAGAAGAGTTTGGATTGTGTGTGGTAGTCAACTTTAGGAAGCTAAAGGAGACTTTTCAACAGAAAAGCAAATGCTTAGGGGAGATTATTCTGGTAGGGGTATAAATGATTAATTAGAGATAAGAGAGATAGAAATGAAGAACTAATAAAAGAATGAAAAAACATTTATTAAGCACGTAGTAAGTTTCTAACATTGTGCTAAGTGACAAAGATATAAATAGGAAAAAAATTAGGGCAATCCCTGCTCTCAATGAGGTTATAATCCAATTTTGAGAGACAACACAAGAAATTCAGCAGTATGAATGACAAAATGGCCTAGATATCTAAAGTGCCCATCAGAAATCAAAGGAGAATACCTGGAATCTAAAGTAAGGCTGACAGCAACATTGAGATACAGTGGAAAATGGTAAAGGATTAGTTCTTGATCCTCAGGGGGCTAGTACTATGCTTGACACACAGTATAGTTCATATTTATGGGAAGCATTTGAGTTTGTAACTTTCAGTTCATTCAAGTGATATGAACAACAATATCACTCTTCCCTTCTATCCCACTGGTATTGGCTTTGGGAAGAAGCTAAATGGTCGCTATTTCAATTTGGCTATGTGATTAGTAATAAGATACTTTATTAGCATACAAGTGAACAGAAGAAAACAGACAACAGAGATTACTCTGAAAATTAGTCTGACATGATTAGAACTGCAGAGTTATGCCTTATGTATAGTTAGTGAATCAGGAACTAAAAAGGAAATTCTGTTTCAGGAACTTTTATAAGTGCATCAATAGTATATCTATATTGAAAAAAACAAATGAGAGAGTCAAAGTTGGGAGTTCTATCCATTAGAATTGTACAGGTTAATGAAAATACAGTCACTAAGATTATATAGGCTTCCAGGGAGTGGATGGTTTTTTTGTTTGTTTGTTTGTTTGTTTGTTTGTTTTTTTAGCAGGTAACTTTTTTCAGGTGGTTCTAATATAAATTATTTGAATTAAATTGGGAAACATGTATGTAGGTGTGTATGTGTGTGTGTGTGTGTGTGTGAGTGTGTGTATGTGAAAGAAACTGAAAAAGTGACACACAAAGAGACAGAAAGACAAAGAGGGGGGAGAGGAAGAAAGGGAGAGAGAAGGAAAAGGAGAGGAAGAAAGGGAGAGGGAAAGGGAGAATACCAAGGAGAAGAAGAAAGGGAGAGAAGAGGGAGAAAAAAGGAGAAGGAGGAAGGGAAAGAAGAGGGAGAAAAAGAAGGAAAGGGAGAGGGGAGGGAAAGGGAGAGAGATTGTGGGAGGTTGAAATGAAAAATTTTCTCCCAATGCATCTGGGTCCTTTGTGCCATGTGAGAGCCTCTGTGAGAAGGGTCAGTGAAAATGGGAAAAGTGATATGAGGGGAGTGGTTCCCTTTGAACAAGGAGTGCTGAACCAAAAAGGACTCTTAAGTTTCTCATGAGAACCTGAACTTAGCCTTACACACTAGATCAAAGAGACAAGCATGACCATAGAGTGATCTTGCCTATTTCTGTTCTTCTGCTTACTTGGGCATCACACCTGTGAGGTGCTTCTACAGATAAGGAGAGTTACCTTTCTCCAAAAATACTGATCCTGGAAGGTCCCCCTAAACCCATTCCAACCACAGTATGCATACTGTTACTCCTACTATTGTATACATCCCAAACCCATTCACATCATTATGTGCATCTGGTTATTTCTTTAGGCAGTGAGAAATATAATTTTTTGTGTAACAGCTGCCTGAGGAGCCAACTGCATTCTTTTTGTATCTGTATCACCTGCTTTCTTTGCTTTATAAATGATGTTCCCACTCTGGACCAAATGATTTTTGAACATGAGTTTGATTCAGTTAGCTAGCCTAAACTGTCTACAATTAAAAGATTAAAAACCAATCTCTGTCTTGCCTCAATTTCTCTGGCATTACAGGAGGAGCTTTTGTTTTCCTCAGAATTTAAATCAATCCATTAACAGACCCTGATTAAGCACTTACTTTATACTCTGCCAGATATGGGTCATGGGAAGACAATGAAACAGTGTTTGCCTTCAAGGAGCTTACATCCTATACAGGGAGACAAAATGTCTATAGGAATACATAAGTAGATGCAATATAAGTTATGAGGAGAGAGACAGCAGCCAGTGGGGTGAGGAATCAAAGAACTCTTAGTTTGCTTTTTTGGAGGATGCATTTTTGGCATTTTCTGTATATGTGTGTGTGTGTGTGTGTGTATTTGTGTGTGTAAAAGTTGCTAGGGATTTAAAAAAATAATTAATTTTTTTCCCAAGTATATGTTAAAAAATTTTAACATTCCCCCCAAAATGTTGTTTCATATTCTTTCTCTCCTCTCCTCCCATTGAGAAGACAAGTAATTTGACATGTTATACATGCATAGTCTTGCAAAACATTTTTTCATAAAAGTAATTCTGTAAAAGAAAATATAGACAAAAAATCCCAAGAAAAATAAAGAAATGATTAATTTCTGATGAAGATTTCTAATGTGAGTGGTGAAATAGAAGTTAATATGAAACACTTTTGTATTTCTTTTTAAAGATGTCTTTTGTTTCTATTTACATCCAGTGTTACCTAGTTAACTATCTCTTCACTAACACACACACATTTTATATAATGGGGGCATTAATATTCTCATTATTGAAGGCATTTTGGTCAAGACCATCTATTGAAAAGCTCAATGAACTCCAAAACAAATTCCAGAAATAAATAACAAGCCTACATGAATCCTCCTATTCTCATTGAATTTAGCAGCCAGCATCACCAAAGCAGAAAATGAAAGATTTCTCTGCTTAAAGGACAGACATTTGTTCTAAAAAGCCAAGAAAGAAAAGAGTTGATCATTATATTTCTTTTCTGTTTTTTGTTTTTTGGTTTTATTTTGGCAAGTCATTTGGGGTTAAGGGACTTAACCAAGATCACTCAGATAATGTGTTAAATATTTGAAGCTGAGTTTGAACTCAATTCAGGTGGGTGCTCTATCCATTGTGTCACCTAGCTAGCATTAAATTGAGTAATAGTCAGGTATTTTCTATCTCCACAGATGACTGCTACTTTAGAAGCTTTACCGGGCACAGAGGCAATGATATTATTTGCTGGGATTTATGTTTGAGGCATTTTAAAAAATTAAATTGCGTTTGTGTCTTTCCTGTTAGCATTAATTTAACTCAGAAAGATAGCTGAGATAATTAAGCTTTTGATATGCTGTCTTAATTACTAGTTAATTGCTGGCTGAATTGTACTCAACAGATGGTTGAAAAAATGTTCATAGAAAAGTGGAAATATTGTTAAATAGACCCAGACCAATAACTATGTGGTTGTGTACAAATTAGCTTACAAAAATCTATTTTTCTTTTTTTCTAAAGTTTCTTCTAAAACACCCAGAGTTGAAATCTGAGTAATTACTCTCAACAAATGAAATAATGGAAAAGTATACAGGAAAAAGAGCATAGAAAGCATCATTTTCAACCTCAACAATCAAAAATTCTTTTTTTTTGCAATTAAAAATCATCCAATAAGCATTTATTTATCTATTTTTGCATTTCTATGCTAGGAACTAGGAATACAATACAAAAATGAGATAGTCCTGCTTTCAGGAAGCTTACAATTTCCTGGAGTAATACAAAATGCACTTAAGATAAAGAATGACTATACACAACTAAACAAATATACAATGATTTGGGGGTTGAGGGAATTAACATCTGACAAAATAAGGACAAGGCACATAAAGAAAGTGGCATTTGAGTGGAATCTTAAAAGAAAATAGAGGATTTGTATTGCAAAAGTGGCTAGAACAGAGTGTGAAAGCTTTTAAATGTTTAACTGGAGAGTTGATGCTTTAATTTAAAAGCAAAAAGGAGTCATGGAACCTTCTGCACTCTCTTCTAACCACTTTTTTGTAATTTGATGAGATTTGTGCTTTTTGAATATTAGTTCTCCACAAAGCATGTGGAGGATAAAACCTGGAGGGGAGAAATTTGATGCAGTGAGACAAAATGAGGGAGAAATAGTCAGAAAAAAGATGATGAAGGCTTGGACTAAACCAAGTCTTGTGTGAAAAGAGAGAAAATTAACCTGCCTAACATATTCATTAATCTAAGGGTTATTAATAATGTACACCATATGTATGTATGTATATATATATGAATATATAAAATACACACATATACCATATGTATGTATATATGTGTGTATTTTATATATTCATATACACATATAGTTAAAGTTAGAGAGTAATATAAAATTACATATAAAAAAGCAGTGTATCATGGATTTAAAATGTGAAAAGTATTGAATTTGAAGCTGGGAAGACCTGGCTTCAAATCCTGTCCTTAGATCTTTTTAGCTGTGTAATTCCTAGCAAATCACACACCCTTTCAGTGCATCTAAGACCTAAGGTCATTGATTAAAAGTGGAAGTTTTTTCCTTCAACTTTTTCATTTTGTGGATGAGGAAATGGATTCTAAGAGGTTAAATGGTTTGTCTAATATCATATAGGTAATTAAGTATGAATGAGATGGATTAAAAGAAGCTTTCTCAGTATTGATACTGGGCCTGGGTCACATGATCCTATACCTAGAGTGGGAAAGGTAAGGTCTTGGGGCTCAGGTTTCAGGAAGTCACATGATCCCTATTCCCAGTCTTAGACCCTAGTTTGCAGTTAGTCTAGTGGCCTAAAAGTCAGGCTCTCAAGTCACACCCATAGGAAGTGACATGACCCATAAGAGGTAGACAGCATTGGTGACCATTGGTCAAGGAGGGTTACTTCCTTTTGGTCTGTCCAAAGAAGGGGCTTGGGTCTTTTGCTTTTAAACCTTGGACAAGGCAGAAGCAGGAAGGTTCCAGGAGTACATGGATGGCGTTGGGATGGCTCCCAGCTGTGTGTCTGGGCCTCTCCCTGCAGGGATTAAATAAATACTTTCTTTTTGTACCTGAACATGTTTCTGATTAGTTAATTTGGGAAAAGGGGGTCTTGTACCTATCCCACACAAGTACACAAAGGTAGGACTTGAACCCAGGTTCCCTGAAACCAGATCCAGAACTCAGCATCTCCATTCTAGTAATCCTTTATAATTCAGAAATCATATTTTATATATAGCAACATATAATTATCTATGCATATATAACTATATGCGCCTTTCTATATATGTGTATAAAACTATTGGTATTCATATGTATAATATTAAAAACAATTATTTATAATACATTTCTTTCTTAAATTATAAGTCTTTGTTCTTTCCCTCATTTTTTCTCTTCTTGAGATTTTCCCCAAATACCTGACTCCTAAGCATGATACATGAAACAAAAGATAGGACAAAGGGTCTTATATCTAGAGAATAAAGGGTCTTCAGAGGCCTTCAAGTCCACTCTCCTTATTTTACAGATGAAGGAACTAATGCCCAGGGAGGTTGAACAGTGGAAAAAACAAAACATAATCCTCAGGATTAAGATTTGAACCTAAATTCTCTCATTCAATAGCCTTGGTTCTTCCTGGCCCTTCTTCTTTGATACCTCTGCTAATAGACGTTTCCCAGAGGCTTCTTTCCCTCCCATTGAAAATAAGGAAATACAATTGAAGGATATCTTATAGGTTTTCAGAGATGATTGAGATAGAATAGCAGTGGTAACAATGTGAACAAAACATAAAACAGAAATGGTTCAGGAAGATGAGTTCAATAATGGTGAACAAAGGAAAAGAGCAAGGCCACTGATAGATAATTTGGCCATCTTTTTATTTAAGCTTCCTATTTTAGACTTGCTGCTTCTATTGGTTTCATGGTGCATTTTATATGGAAAGGCACTGATATATTCTAACAAATAAGTTCTAGTTATGGCTCTTGCTGTCTGTACCTCTTGCTTGAAAGAGATAGGGAGAATAAATAGTTCGGATAATATCCTGTAATCCATTCAATATCTCTAAATATTTATAACAAAATTGACTAATGTGGAAGTGATACCTTAAATCATGCTCTGAGGACACAGTCTCTGTTTATTTGATAATTCTATGGCTCTGATGATGAAAATCACATTTTGGTTCAGCCAGGCAGCCAATAAACATTTTTTGCAACCATAGCAAGAGATCTGATTTATACACCACTGTCAACTTTGAAGGTTGCCCTCATGTGTTCATATGGGGGCAAGAACCATTTTATAGATAAAGAAACTAAGGTTCAGAAAAGTCAAGTAATGGCCTATGTCCACATAATTAGTAGATGCTGGATCTTAAGTGTGAAACCAAATCTTCTTCCTTTTCACTATGCTACATTGTTTCTTCTTTTTCTTTTCTTTCTTTTTTTTCATATTTGTCCAAGGAAAGAAAGCTGGAGGGATATATATATGTGTATGTATATATATGTACATATACTATAATACATAATATACTTAAGATTAAAAAAGATAGAGTAGGATAAAGTAATAGACTAAACCTAAATATGAAATCTTGCTTTTATATTAAAAAAAAAACAATTGCTTAATTATAAGATGGAGAAGATCTGACTTAGTTACAGTGTTTGTGAAAAAGAACCAGTGTTGCTCATGATTGCAGATTCAATATGAGCTACAAGCTATGGCTGATAAACAAACATACAGCCCAAAATAAATGAATCTAAGGCTATATTCATAGAGGTAATATGTCCAGACTATGGGAAGAAATATATATATGGCATTGAAATAGCACATAGATGGAGAGAGGTATTATCTAACTAATCAGACAATCCCTAAATAAGGCATCACACTTTAAGGTCAATATCCACAAACCAAGTAAAATGTAGGGAAGAGTAAGCAAGCTAGCCAGAAATCTAAGACTAGCTCAGTTAAATGATGCAGCCAAAGAAGAAGTGAAAGTGTGAATAAAATGATGTCTTTGTGTTCTTTGGATATGAATAACCTAAATTCTTAACTTCAGGTCTATGAATTTGGATAGGAAATAAATATAGCTTTATTTTCACTAAAACCTCTAACCAAAATTTAGCATAACCTTCAATTATGATTGCAAATAATGGATCACAGTTGGATCAGGCAACACTAGGCTGCCATAAGGAAACAAAATGCAAAAAAAGTTTGGAAATCTTGATCTAAATTATTCCTGTCTCCTAGAATAATGTGCTATATTCTCTATAGAAACAAGCCATATGCATTGAGGAATGGCTATACAGAATCTCAAAATTCCTAAAGGAAGGCATCTTAGAGATCATGTAATCCAATTAATTTATTTTTCAGATGATGGAAATGAGTACTATATAGGTAGATCAAGCCATTTATCCAAGACCATACAACTGATGAGTAACAGAACTAAGACAAGAACACACTCACCATTCCAGTGACCTTTTCATTAAATTCATATCAAGGAAATGTGCAATATGGGATAGTGTGAGTAATAAAAAAGCACAATTCCTTCTGAAATAGAACTTATTCACCTAAAGGATGGAGAAAGAATACAGGATAACATAATCATAGCTTTGGACCTAGAAGGAGCTTTAGAATTCATCTGGTCTAAATGAATCATTTTATAAACCAGGAAACTGAAGCCCAGAAATATTAAGTGACTTGGTTGTAGTCACAAAGTTAGAATATGAGGTAATATTAAAAAATGATGTACAAAGGCAGTCAGCGTTAATTATATACACGCATGGAAGAAGCTGGTCTGTGGAGGAAGCAAAATACTTTATTTACATCTGAGCATAAGTGTTCCTAGTGTCCTAACAATGCTTATAAACAAACTTAGCAAAGAAAAAATAATTATACTCTAACACTCAGTTTAGGAGATTCTGAGAAACTCCTCATTTTCCTCTGTCGTCCCTGTACAACTCTTCCTTAAAATTCAGTACAGACTTGGGATTAGTAGGGCACCTGCAGGATCAGCTTAAGTAGACTACTTTTCTAATTAAATTTTTTCCTGGAAAAAGACTGTAGTTAAAATGTGTAGTTTTAAATAGTTTCCTTGTGAGGTGCAGACTTCATGTAAAATAATAGTAAATTGAGCATGAAATGTATAAAACAAGTAATTAATAAGCCTTAGATGGAAGTGATCAGCATAAGTAGATGCTAGTTTTTAATCAACCAGATAATTTAAGGTAGTATCTTAGGTGCTTATCAATAAATTAGAAAGTAAGAGTTGCTTCAGAAAACTATAATTCTGATAAACTCCTTTAATCACAACTTTATTCTATATACATAATTATCATTTGAGAAAACTTGGAAAATAATAAATTTCAATTTCAACTTCCAACTGAAGGACATACATATAAATGTCCTTCAGCAGAAGATACTAAGAGAAACAAGTAGTAGATTGAGATTAATTAATTCAATTTCTCTCTTCATGTTTTAATGTGAGGGGCATGTAATAAATAGTCCCAAGGGAACAAACAGCCTTTGGTCTTTAAAGAAACCTTCTGACTGGGTATGGTTGCAGGCATGTAAAACAACAGGATGCCATCCTCTCATCAGAAGAAAACACAAGCTTTTGAATTACAGTATAACATTTCTAGATGATCATTCAGGCAGCTATGTGGAGATGTTATTCAGTATAGCAGGCTAGAAGATGTAACAGGATCCCACAAGGATCAAATCTTTCTCTTTGAGGTGATTTATATTTAAATGAGTTCACCATAATCCTTTAAACTGAAGTGCAAATTGGTTATCAAAGTTCTTTGCTAGAAGGATTGTTCTGCATGATAATGAATTTGACAATGTTTCCTAAAATGGAAATATTGATTTCAACAGTATCACAGGATATTTCAGTTAGAAAAAAGACTTCAAGATGTTGTCATAACATGACAAGATATATAAAAATTACACACATCTACACTTCTTTATGAACAATTTGTGAATCAACTTTTTATGAAGAGGGTAGGAAGGGAAGAGAAAGAAAGGAAGGAAGGATCCAGACATCTAATTTCACTGGGAAGTAAAATTCCTCTACTATTCTGATTTGCAACTCTTTAACAAAGTATGTGTAAGAGATAATAGGACTTTTACTCAGGTCTTTCTTACTCTCATGCTAGTCTTTCCAATACCTTAAGATATCTTTCTTGGGCATAACTATATCCTCAGTTTGATTATGGGAGGCTTTGAGTGAGAAATCATTGACTTTTGTGTTCTTAAAGGATTTTATTTGTCCAGACATTCCATACAAAACTAAGGGATAAGGAATAAAACTAAGGGAGTAAACAAGTAGAAATGCTGTTTGAAATACTTAAGTATTTGTTTTTATGGTTGCCTGAACTGTTATTTCTTATTATTTTAGTCACTTTTTCCTTTAGTAATGGTGATGTTAGTGTCACCCATACGCAGGATGTATGTGCAGAGGGCCAGGAGGTAAGAATCCATTCCAAATCTTGAATCTTACACTAACTTGGCTTACCAAAACTCCGTTATTGAAATAGCAGAGATTACTTGTCAATATAATAAATTAAACAACCAAGATATGGGGCTTAATCATTTACATCTCAGTAGATCTTGTTTGTTAGAGAAAACTATAGGAACTTCGCAGAGTGTAGTTTGTATCGTCTGAGCATTTGAGGTATATATATTTATCTCTCTGATCAATAAACTTTGAAGAGTCCATAATAGAGACTTTCTCTGCTTAGCCTCCTGACTATCACACCATTCATCTCACTATAGGGGCTAGACTCCAACAAGTGTGGAACTCTTACAGTCAGAGTATAGTTTCATCCTTACAACACTGATATAGGATCAGACTCTTCAAGATTGAGGAACAGATCCCAACTGCGCCCATGACAATTAGTTTTATGAGTTAAGTGGCCTTCAACTGAATGACTAAATGTCTTGGGTCAAATGAATGTAGGTTAGGGAGATTCTAGCTGAAGCCTTATGTCAGAGGTGGCATCCCAAGGAATGGTTCCAAATGATAGTAGAAGGCTAGAGTCCAATCATTTGCTTTTATTAACCAGCATCATCTTAGTTATATTGTTGCTTTCTGAATGATGGGACTGAAGAAGGGGATCAGATAGAGGGCAGGATTTCTCTTTGCAATGCAGATTTGAATGCTGATATTGTGTAATGAAAATCTGTATCTTTTTATTGCCATTGCATTCCATCAAATGTTTTTAATCCTTAACCATATTTTGATACTGATATTGGTTAGATGTAAATCCTACAATTGTCAATCCCAGAATAAGCAAAAATTCTATCCCATCACTTCAAGTCCCAGTTTTGTTGCTTTATGACTAGCATCTATAATACATAATAAAAACTCAGCAAAGTTTCTCCTCTTATTCTGTGCTGTCAGTATGACTGATAGTGCTGTCCTGGTCTCATTTACCTCCTAATGACCTGTCTATGACTACACATCATTTTCACTTACCTGCCTCAGCCTTCTGCTGCTTTTCAATCTTCTCCAGTCTCCCTAGCAAGGAGTCAATTTTAGTTTTGATTTGGGTTAATTCTTTCTTGATTGTCTGTAACTCATCTGATTTCACTGGAAGGGGGGACAAAGGAAAGAAAGAGACATAACATGAAATACACTCTGATTCACTCAAAGAACACCCACTCTCTGTATGTCCTTGCCAAAGTATGCAGCAGAGTGCCTAATATTCTCATTTCTTACAGGACTGGTGGGAATGGACATTTAAAACACAATTCTTTCAGATTATAGGTACTGAAAATAAATAAGATGTATGTAAGCTACTAAATCCAATTGACAACGGTTATACAAAGGGATGGGAAGTTTGAAAATAAGATATAAAATGACTTAAAGTATAATAATAGGTTCAGTCTTGAAAAATTATAGCAATGCCTGTAAATCTATAACACAAGTGCATTTAAAGAGAAGGATGATTGAATAATGATAGGTACAGTCATTTCCTAACACTATTATGTAAGGCCACATTGCAATATTATATCTCATCAAAAACTTTAAATTTTTATTCAAGTAGTAGGTGATATACTGAAACCCATATACATAAACCTTTTAAAATAATCATTTATAAAGTTTTTATAATAATCCAGCCAAGAAGTAATGAAGGTGAACCCCATATGAGTAAAAAGGAAAAAAATATTCGTTTGTGATCAAGAATTTATCAATCATTATATACTTGGCACTATTTAAGTCATACATAGTCAAAAATATTCCCTACTCTCAGAGAGTTCACAGTCTAAAGTGGGAAGCATCATACATGGGAAAGAGTATACAAGCAATAAGTATCTTCGATAAATAGGAGGTAACCTCAGAGAAAAAACATTAACACCAAAAGACTCTTGGAAAGGCTTCTTGTAGAAGGTGAGATTTTAGCTGGGATATGAAGAAAGCATAGAAAGCAGGAAACAGAAGTTAGGAGGAAGAGAAACTCAAACCAGAGAGAGAGCCAATAAAAATGGCCAGAGTCTGGAGATGGAGTGTTCTGTGAAAGAACAAAAAAGAACAAAGAAAGAAAAAAAAATCCTATGTCACTTTATTATAGAATTAATGGGGGTATAAGTATAAGAAAGTATAAGAAGTATAAGTATAAGAAGTATAAGTAGACTCAAAGTATAAGAAGTATAAGAAGACTCAAAAATTAGGGAGGGTCTAGATCACAAAAGACTTAATTCTTTAAGTCAAACAGAGGATTTAAATTTGATCCTGGAGGTATAGAGAACTGATGTGTAGGTGAATGACATGGTCAGACTCCATGCTTTTGGAAAATCTGGCTACTCATTACAGTATATACTAGAGTGGAGAGAGACTTGTGATATGAATGCCAATGAGCTGGCTCATGGAAGTACCAGAAGTAAGGTGATGAAAACTGGCATGAGGGGGTGGCAGCATGAGAGGAGAAAGGGGAAACATTATGAAAGTACAATTGACAGAACTGGCAACAGATTAGAGATGGGGAGTGAGAGAGTTAGAATGATATTTAGGTTAAATATCTGGGTGACTGGGAGGATGACAGAGACTTGATAGTAATGGGAAAGTAGGGAAGAGAGGACGATTTAGGAAGGAAGACAATAAGTTTACTTTTGGACATGTTAACTTTAAGAAGTCTACAGCATGGCTAGTTTGAGATATCTAATAGGTAGTTGGAGATATGACTAGAAATCAGTGGAAAGGCTAGAGCTTGATAAACAGATCTGGGAACGATCTATATTGAGATGACAACTGAATTTGTGGTAGTTAATGAGATCACCAAGCAAAAGAATAAGCAAGAGAAAAAAGGTGAAGAAAAAAAAAAGATATGTAGAATACTACAATTAGTAGATAAGACCTGAATAATAATTCAAGAGGAGAACAAGAAGGAATGACCAGACAGATAGTAGATGGACTAGGAGAGATTAGTGAAAACTTACATAAAAGTGAGAATAAAGAAATGTCATTAACACAAAGGTAGCAGAAAGGTCCGGAAGGATGGTGAGTTTGAAAAGGCCATTAGATTTAGCTATTTATATCTTATTAGTAGCTTTGGAGTGAGCAGTTACAATTGAATGTTTAAGTAAGAAGACATATTCCATCAAATTAAGAAAAAGGACAGAAAGGAAACTGGAAGTATTAATGGTAGATAGCTTCCTAAAAAAGTCTATAAAAGGTAGGAGATATAAGATGATATGAAAGGGCTAAGATATAGGATGATAGTTAATAGAACAGATGGCTCATGTGAAGGTTTTTTTAAGCATAAGGGACACAAAGGTATGTTTGTAAGCAGCACTAAAAAAAAAACAAAGCAGAGAGAGATGGAAGATTAGTAAGATAGTGAGAGTGATAGAGGGGGCAATTTAAGGAAGAAAATGGCAGTCTGGTGTCACTAGTACATGTAAAAGGCTATCACCTTTTACCTTTACAGGTAAAACAGGGATGAAGGATGAGCTAGTGGGGGAAGGCATCTGAGTAATATGAGAAGAGGAAAAGAGGTAACTCTTAGTAAATGGACTCATTTTTTTCAGTGAAAAAACACAAAGTTCATGTTCAAATTCATGTGCCATGAGAGGTATGAAGAGGGATGAAAGAGTTTGGAAAACTTGCTATGGTGAATAAATAGTGAGAAAGGATTATTTTGCCATGTGATGGCTCAATTGAGATGATGTAATATACACGTATAGTGCACCCAGTTGGTATGGTTTTCTGATTTTCCCCAGCCTCTTTAGCATATAAATAGAAACAAGAGCAGTGGACAGAGGGAGTGATACAAGGTTGGGTCTTGATAGAGCAAAATTGAGGGGGTAAGAGGCTTGAGACTTTAAGAAAATGTAGAATTTAATTGGCATCAAGGTTCAAGACAGGGTAATCAGTTTAGGAGTGATGGCCTAAGAAAACCTGAAAGGTTAGTGGAATTGGAAGCTCTAGAATGGATGAAAAACAGGATTAGGTTTTCTAAGGTGGGAAAAAAATAGAAAAATAACATATTGTATTAAGATGGAGTAATTTCCAAGTTCATAGTTGTGGAACATGGAATGATCAAGAGAATTGCCATCAGGGATTGTGGAGGTAGAATTAACTAGAAGTAGGACCTGGATATAAAGTATCAGAGAGAGGGAAGAAGCAAGGATACACTAAGGTTAGGTTGGGAGGAGATGGGTGCCATTTAACAAATAGGAAGTATGAATTGGAGGGAAATTTAGAGTAAGTCACAAGCTCCCCTTTTTGGACAAGTTTAGTTTCAGATACCTACAGCACATCAGGGAGGAGATAATCCATGAGGCAGTTTAATGACATGTGACTGAAAGTGAAGGAAGTGATTAGGGCTGATTAGCTACTAGATAGATCCAGAAGTCAGTTATCTGCATAGAGAAGCTGCTTAAATTCATGAAAACCAATGAAATCTCCAGAATAGAACATATAGAGGAAGAAGAGTAGAGGACCCATAACAGTTTCTTGGGGATACAAATTTATATTATAACCAATTGATTACCAAGACCTGTCAACTATATTTTTCAGTAGACTTTCAAAAGTCTTTCACTCTTTATTTCCCCCCATAAACCCCTAATCCATTCTTTTCCTATTCCCAGCATATGATATTGTATATATATATATATATGTATATTTTATATAACTATAGCTATCTATATCACTTTTATGCTCAAAAATCTCTAGTGGCACCCAATTATTTATCAACAAAAGTTCAAATCCTTTTTTCTGACATGCACAGCCCTTCAAAGACTAAAATAAATCTATCTTTCATACATATTCCATATAAATATTTTTTCCAAAAATAGTATTCCAGTCAAAGTGGATTGCTCTCTGTCACTTAAACACACTTTTTCTCAATCTCCATAGTTTGGTCATTGTGCTCCCTACAACTGAATTACACTTTCCCTTGAGTTTATTGAATTCCTGCCAATTCTTCAAAGTACAATTCAGATGACAAATCCTTCAAATGTCCCTTTCTAATCTCCTTTGATCAATAACGATTCTTCATTGGGTTTCATAGCACACAAAGTTTCTTGTTTCATAATTCTCAATTCCCTTGCCATATTATTTTTTGGATCATAGTTATCTTTCTTTGGGTCTTATCTCTCTACTTTAGTAGGTGGAAGAGCTTTGTATCAATAGAAGCCAAGATGGCAAATTAGAGGTAGCACCTAAACTGAATTATCTCCACATTCCCCTCCAAATAATTTTAAAATAACCTCAAATCAAATTTTGGAGCTGAAGAATCAACATAAGGATCAAGATGAAAATTTTCCCAGTCTAAGAAAATTTATGAGGTTGGCAGGAGATATCTTTGACATTAGGGTGCAAGCCTCTTCAGAGTGCATATGGGGGCAGCAATAGTGGAGGTAGCAACAATAGCAGTTTTGGGAGCTTTCGGCCCAGAGACAGTAAAGGTGTCAGACAACTAGTCAGAAAGAGATTACAGTGGACCCTTTGTTGGATTTAGGAACAGCTGACACTGACTGACAACTCTATTGCCACACAAAATCTGGATCACACATCCAGAAAGGGAGCAGCAGTTTGGTTGGTCAAAAGGGAGCAGAGGCCCTGCCTTCCATTCTAAGTCATACAAGAATGCTAGCCTTTATGGCTGCAAGTCATTAGGGACCCTTTTTGGGTAAAGACCAGAGTACAGGCCAGGAAAGCAGCAATCATATCTGTTCCAGAGTCATATCACATTAGAAGCCCTGAAAACTTGCAGACTTCCAGAACTAGCTCTAAAAAAGAGCAGCATGAAAAAGCCTAAAACTGGGGATACTTCCTCTCCACCTTTAACTGAGCAGAGGCCAACTTTAACATAAAGTTCAAAGTCAAGAAAGAGACTGAATAAATGAGTCAACAACAACATAAGATCTTGACCCATAAAAAGCTATTATGGTGGAAGAGAAGACCAAGATACAAACCCATAATAAGGTAAGGATGTGAAAACAGCTACAATCAAAACCTCAAAGATATAATTGGACCCAAGTCTGGCAGAATTCCTAGAAGAGTTAGAGAAAGAGATGAGAGTCAGGCAAGAAATTAATTTTAAAAATTAACTTCGTAAAAGATACACACAAAACACTAAAGACAATAATACCTTAAAAACAGAATTGTCCTTATGGTAAAAGAGGAATGATAATTCACTGAAGAAAAGAACTTAAAAAGTAGAGTTGGCCCAAGGAAAAAGTGTTAAAAAAAAAACTACTTGAAGAAATTAATCCCTTGAAAACTATAATTGGCCAAGTAAAAGCTAATGACTCCATGAGACAGTAAGAAACAATTTTTAAAAGTCAAAGGAATGGGAGAAAATAGAATAAAATGTGAACTATCTCATCAGAAAAACAAATGACCTGAAAAATAGTTCAAAGAGAGATAATTTAATAATAATTGGACTACCTGAAAGCCCTGATCAAAGGAAGAGTCCAGACATCATATTTCAAGGAAAATTACCCCAATATTTTAAGTCCTACTAATCACCTCCTGAAAGGGATCCTGAAATGAAAACTCCCAGGAATTGTATAACCAAATTTTACAATTGTCAGGTCAAGAAGAAAATATTGTGATCATACAAAAAGAAATAATTCAAATTCAAATGTATTGGAGTCACAATTTTGCTTAGGGAAATAAGAGGGGTAGAGGATAATAGAAAGAAAAGAAATGATAAAAGGGAAGGGGAATTAAAAGAGGAAGTGGTTAGAAGCAAAAGAAACTTTTGAGAAGGGATAGACTAAAAAAAGAAAGAGAAGAAGACACAGAAGTATATGGGATAGAGGAAAATACACAGTAATCATAACTATGAATGTGAATGGAATGAACTCACTCTCAAATAAAAGCAGATGGCACAATAGATTAGAACTATCAATTAAAAATATAAATTAAAATAACTCTGAGGTACCACCTCACACCTAATATAAATGAAAAATATTGAGGGAATGAGGGGAAAATAGGTACACTAGTGAATTGTTGAGAACTGATCCAACCATTCTGGAGAAAAGTTTGGAACTATGGCCAAAAGGATATAAAACTGTACATATATTTTGACCAGTAATACTATTACTAGGTTTGTAAACCAAAGAGATTAATGAAAAAGAAAAAAGACCAATATGTACAAAAATATTTATAGCAACTTTTTTTGGTGCTGTCAAAGGATTTCTTATCAGTTGGAGAATGACTGAAGAAGTTGTGACATATGATCATGATGGAGTACTATTGTGCTATAAAAATGATGCAAGGGATAATTTCATAAAAACTTGGATAGACCTATATGAACTGATGCAAAGAAGAACTTGAAGATCATTGTGCAAACTAACAGCAATGATGTAATGATGATCAACTGTGAAAAACCTGAATACACTGAACAATATAATAATCTAAGACAATTCCAAAGAACTCATAATGAAAAACCGCTATATATCTGCAGGAGAACTAATAAACTGAGTGCAAATTGAAGCTTTATTTTTCTATTTAATTTCTCATCACATTTTTTTAAATGTGGCTAACATGGAAATATGTTTTGCAAGATTTCACAGGTATAATTGATATTATATTATTTGTTTTTTCAGTGACTGGGAGTGGTATGAAAGGGAGGGAGAGAATTGAAAACTCAAAATTTAAAAATAAAAGAATATTAAAATAAATAAAAAATCACCCCTTTCTCTTCTCAAGGAACAAGTTCTGTGTTTTACAAATAATAGGTTCTCAAATCTCACCAGCAAAGTAGTCAACAACCTAATCTATTCACAGGATTGGCCCTAAAGGAATGAGTTCTTTTCTGATATAAAAGCACAGGAATTAAGCCAAAGGTAGCCTGTCTCTGACGAAAAGGTACCATCACATTTTGTGATAAACATAGCTGGATTTAACTGGGAGTGGGAGGTATACATTTGGGAACCCTGAACGCTTTCAGCTTATCTTCATTCATAATTATTGGTCCTCTTTTACCTCACAATATTAATTACATTGCTTTGGAAATTTTGGCTCCTCCATATGGATGATAGTTTTTGTTTTTGAATTCATGAAAATGATTACAAATTGTCATAGTTGAAAGAAACTTAGAAAAATATTTTTTCTTATATTTTATAGAAGTGGACAAGAAACTCTGCTGATTAGTTCTTATGGTTGAAAAATTAACAAATAATTCTTTACTGCAACAGAAAATGTCTTGATGTTGCAGATTGAGAGCATACTAATGTCTTAAATAAAACATTATTTGGATTTGAATGCAAAGAAATAAATAATAACAAAAATAGAAGCAATAATTGCTGCCATGAAAATGATGACTATTATGACGACTAAAATAATGACTCATAGGCCTAATGTGATTTAAGGCTGCATGTTTTAGTGGACAGATCAAACAACCAAAACACATTTATTAAGCACCTACTATGTGCAAAGTACTATATTGTGCTATAGAGGGTACTAAAAGAGGTAAAAGATAGTCCATTTTGAATTTGATGTTAGCTGTGTGGGAATATCACTCAACCTTTATTACTATCAGACAAATATTTAGACCTTGTTATAAATTGGTTGTGTTGTTTGAAAAAGTTCCCACATAGATGAAATCCTAGCTCTTTGATATTTTTATCTAAATTATCCTATTGATTCTTATAAACAGCACCTTGAAGTTGTTAGTCTAAATATATTTATCACTTATTTATCTCAGGCAAATTGAGAATCAGAGAGATAAATGGACTTTTCCATTGTCAGATGGCTAGTAAGTATGGGAATTTTAATATGAAGCCTGTTATTATACCTACAAATCCAACATATTTTTTAACTCCTTTATAAAATTATTCTTTTTAATAACTGCTAACTGCCTTTTCCTTTCTCTCACTTCCAGGCAAAAATCTCCTCATTTATCCATTTTCTTTTTCTTTCTTCTCCTGTTCTTTAATGACAACAAAGCATATTTAAAACATATATTTAGAGAAAAATAAAGATTCAAAGAAAGAATAGTCAGTCAACAAACACTAAATGCCTATGTGTTAAACACTGTTAATCACTGAATATACTGTTGTGCCGCAGTTTCCGTCTCAGTTTCCCTCAACTGCTCTGTTCCCATGTCCTAGGTACAGTTCCCATCTCCAAACTTCCCTTAATTGCTCTGTAACAACCTCCCTCCTTCTGACCATCAGAAATAATTGGGCTCACATTCCAAAGGAGTTATGAAACCTCCAGATGGCCAGCCTCGACATACCCCTTATCTGCATGACCCAGACTTACTGTCTCAGTTTCTCCAGCACACTTCACTCCCTACCTGAATTTATAGCTTTAGTACTCTTCTTCCCCTCACTCCCTACCTGTCAGAATTGAATTGATAGTTTCTTTTGAACCTCTGATATTTCTCAGCTGTTTTTTGTCTCCCTGAGCTATGGAACCTATATAATTTATGACGTCCCTCAATGGGGCGCTGAATACTTTGTATTATTCAGTCGGCTGACATGGCTGTCAGTCTAAGTCTCTGGCCTGGACTGCGTGCTTTGAGACATGAGTCCCAGAAGCCCTGATTCATAGCTATGGATTCTGAACTCTCAATTAACATCAATAAAGCATTACTTAATTTCCACTGTGTGATACTGCCTCAGTTTCTCCCTGATTATTACAATAGAAAGGCAAACATAGCTCCATATTCTCAAGGAGCTCAGATTCTAGTAGGAAAGACAGCAAGCAAACAACTGTGCATAAATATGATATATACGGGACAAAATAGGGACCATCATAAGGCAGAAGGCACTGTAATTTAGTGAGGATTGAAAAAGGCTTCCTGTAGAAGGTGGGAGTTTATTGTGATTTAAATAAAACCAAAGAGGGCAGAAGATAGAGGCAAAGGAGTGAATTCCAGGTATGGGGGACAGCCAGTAAAACTGTCTAGTCTCAGAAGATAAATTAACTTATTGGAGAAACAGAAAGTAGGGCACTATTACCGGATCCTACAGTATTTTAAAGTGAGGTAGGAGGTGGGGTGTATATTATAAAAAGAGTGAAAAGGTAGGAAGAAGACCATTGTTGAATTTGATGAAGTGACTATAATTGATCCCAAGAGAAGACAAAGTTGCTCAACTCTTTACTTTCAAGTCCTCTGCCAAGAAAAATAACCATTGAATTGTAATCAATAGCATAAAATGGATAGCAGGTAGTTTAAATAGAGACTTAGTTGCTCTTTATGAGCTCAGTTCGTTTGTTTTTGATGGCTCAGACAAAATATAACTAGGTACTGAAAGAACTGGCAAATATGATCGTTGAGTCATTTGCAGTAATCTCTGAAAGACTGGAGAATTGGAGAAGCAATACAATATTGGAAAATAGCAAACATTTCAATTAAGAAAAAACAAAAAGGAAGAGAACAGAACATGCAAACTAGAGTCCAATCAAGTTGGATGGTTAAAGGATATTCAGAAAAAAAGAAAAGGGCTTTATCACAAAGGGCTGGCAAGGCTTTAGCAAAAATAAACAATGTCAGACTACCCTAATTTCCTTTGTTAACAATGCTATTAGCCTAGTGGGTCAGATCAATGCCATAGATAGTTTAC
Source organism: Myrmecobius fasciatus (assembly GCA_023553655.1). Taxonomy (NCBI): domain Eukaryota; kingdom Metazoa; phylum Chordata; class Mammalia; order Dasyuromorphia; family Myrmecobiidae; genus Myrmecobius; species Myrmecobius fasciatus. The sequence goes on along the minus strand of JAJPUD010020265.1, from coordinate 2,028 downwards.
TTACCTTTGGTAAAAGACTTGATAAAGTGTCTTATTTCATTCATGTGGAAAAGATAGAAAGGTGTGGGGCTCAGTATTATGATTAGATGATTTGGTACTGCTTAAACAATTTATCTCAACAAGCAGATTATGTGCCAAGTATTGTGTGAGTTACATTGTGTGAGTTATATATATATGTATATATAATTATATAATTATAATTAAATAATCCCTGCTGGCAAAAAAAAAATAGTCTGATGAAGATCAAACTTTGGGTTACCTACACATTTCAATTATACATTGGAAGATATTTCTATATATGTATATATCTGTATTATATATAAATGAACAGAGAATGATAAAGTGAATTAGTTCTTCTACCTGTATATCCAATTTAGTTCCAAATTTCCAATGAACATGATTTTCTATAACTACTTCCTTTTTCTTCACTTATAATGATCTCACATTGGGCATTCCCTGAGGATTACTGAGCCAAATGGAACATTTAGTTTGATTCTCTTCAGCCCTCAGGAAACATTTAATATTTAATCAAAATATATTACAATTCTATTTCTGCTGGAGCTATAGTCATAGTTCAATTATAAACTCATTTTAAGAGATTTTAAACTTAGAAAAATGTTTTATGCTTAAATCTTATTAACAAAATAGATCAGGTGAGGTTTTTTCCTTAAAAATTCTCAATTATAAAAGCAATTATTTATTTGTATTTTCATAGGTTGCCAAGTCATTTGTGAAATAAAAATCACAAAATGCAGGTATCTATAGGGAATAAATACTTTTAAAATGCCAAACAAGTAAGAGAATAGTTTTAAAATGAGGAATTATGCTTCATGTCAATTATTTGGGAAATATGGAAATATCATTTTTGAGTTGCTGATAAATTGGAAAAAACATTTTCTTCCACAACTGCAAATTGATTCTCCTTTGAAGAACGATTCACATTTCTTTTTCTAAGAGCATGTCATGTAGTTTTACTTACAGCTATCAAATAAAATGCCAAACGTTTTGTCCTATTGCTTTAAATTTCAATGCAGGAGAAAATGGCAGGTCAAAATGGTATAGTTGATGAAAACAAATGGAGTCCTTTCCAAAACTGCAAAATCATTTTTTTTGCAATAGATATATGATTGCCTCTCTTATGCTCATTTACACTTTAAAAATCTTAATGTGGTGAAACCTAAAACAAGGTGAAACCTGAAAGCCTACTACTGTTTTCTGTCATTGATGTTTTGTTACCTTTGAGCCTGATCTAATTTGCTCTCAGAGATGATAATAATAACTTTTTATGATGTTAATTCCTTAGAACCACATTGTGCAGTAAGCAATTGATGTTTTTATTCCCATTGTTTGTAGTAGGAAACTGAAGCTCAAAGAAGAGAATGACTTGTCCATACAGAATTATAGAATTTCAAAATGAAAAGGGACCACTTTGACCATCTAGTCCAACAATATCAAAAGAGAATCTCCATTATAACAAACCAGACATGTGGTCATCCAGCTTTTTGTCCCAAGCTAGTTCATCCCATTCTAAATGGTAGAAACTTTCTCTTTTAAGCAAGCTTAATTTTTTGCAACTATTACCCATTGTGCCTAGTTCTTACATTTGGGACATGAAGAAAAGTCTGTCCTTCCACCATAGGATAGCTTTGAAGTACATTCAGAGAGTTAAGAGACCTCCTCAAGATTTCCTCTAAACACTCCAGTTCCTTAATCCAATCCTTTGAAGGCTGTTAATTCGAAGACTTTCAACATCCTAGTGGTTTTTCCAGTTTATAATTATCCTTCCAACCATTCCTTCCTAAACTGTGATGTCTACATCTGGGCACAATCACTTTATGGAAAATTGACACATGGCAAGAGCTCACAAAGTGGTCAGTAAAATTGATACAAGGACACTCTCAAGATCTCTGTTAAGAACTTTAGACCTGATTGTATGCCATGAGAGATACTGGCCACAAGGCTGCCCAGCATTGTGTGCCCTCATCAGAGAAGATGCTGTGCTTTGTGAGCAAAGCAGTATTGTAGTAG
>JAJPUD010020264.1:0-25023 GCA_023553655.1 Myrmecobius fasciatus | reverse complement strand
AAAGAAAGCCTTGTGACATGGAGTCCAATTTATGTCTCTCTTTGGGGCTTTTTCTGGAGTTGCTTTATGTTTAGGGGCCTCAGGATTTGAGGTCTTTTCTTCCCTCTCTCCATAGAATTTGTCTATGGTGAGTGCTCTTTTTGGTTTTTTATTCCTTTTTTTAAGGTGTGAGGTCTGTTTAGGGCAAAGATGGGACAGCTGCTTTAATTTTCCCTGGGGCAGTTCTGCTGATTGAGTTATTTCAGGAACTGGGCAGTTCTGCTTTAGTTCACCCTGGGGCAGTTCTGCTGATTGAATTATTTCAGGTACTGGGCAGCTCCACTGATTGAATTATTTCTGGTGCTGACAAGTCCTGTTTTGAGGTTCTTCCAGAGTATCTTCTTCTAGAATCGTGTTGTCCTCCAGATATTGTGGATTTTTTTCCTTCAAAATAAGTCTAGAGGCTTCATATGTTGTTGGTTTGAGGAAAGGTTAGAGGAGGTTACAGAGACTCCTGTCTGATCTCCGACACCATGGCTCCACCCCTGGAAGGAAGTCCAAGAGGTCTGTTTCAAATGAATAAGGAAATAGTCTGCATTGCCCAGATCACAGCCTAGGAAGCCAGGGACAAGTAGCTGGGGTTAATTGTCACAGAGTTTCAGCTTCCACAATGCACCAGGAATCTTCTGTGAGGCTACTCTGTCTTGGTTGCAAGCAGATGTTAGCAGATTTGCTGTAAAACATTAAAAAGCACAAATTGTTAAGACAGTGAGCCTGAGACGAACTCCGCAGCTGGATAAAATCACCCAGCATCAGAAGTCAGTCAGAAATGCTGACCCAAGGAAAAACTAAAGCTACTGTCACTCTTTTGCCTTAAGAGCAGATCTCAACCTTTAAGAAATGAAGAAAAAAGCAAAATGAATTCTGACCATAGGCAACTTTGATGAAGAGAGGGAACAGAATTCAAACCCTGAGGGTCCTAAAAACCAATCTATTCCAGATGAAGTCCCAAAAGGAGATATGAGCTGGTCTGCATTCACAAGGCTTTCTGGGAAAAGTTCAAAAAAGATCTTAAAAGAAAGTTAGAAAAAATGGGGAAAGTAAATGAGATCATTGCAAAAGCATATGAAAAGGAAAACCAGAAATTATCTGAAGTAAACTCTTTAAAAATAGATTTGTTGAATTGGGGAAAGCATTTAACTCCCTACAAAATAGATGTGATGATATGGAAAAAAGTATATAATTCTTATACACACACAAACACACACTCTCTATATATATGCATATATATATGCACACATATATATGCATATTATAATAGATATGAAAAAGATACCAAGACATTCAAAAACAGATTTTGTGAAATGGGAAAAAAATGCAATGAACAAAATAAGTGAAATGGCCAAATACAAAACGAGCTAAAAAAGATAACTGAAGAAAATAATATACTAAAAAGTAGAATTGAACAAAGGAAGTGAATGACTCAATAAGACTTCAATAAACAAAACCACAAAAATGAAAAAAATAGAAGAAATGTAAAATAACTCATTTGAAAAACAACTAACATGGAAAATAGATCTAGGAGAGACAATCTAAGTATTACTGGACTTCCTGAAAAACATGATGAAAAAAAGAACCTAGACATTATCTTTCAGGAAATCATAAAGGAAAATTGCCCTGATGTTCTAGAATCAAAAAGTAAAATAGCCATTCAAAAAATTATCTGATCACCCCCTGAAGGAGAGTGCAAAATGAAAACTCCAAGAAATATCATGGCTAAATTTCCAAACTATCAGATCAAACAAAAAATATTGCAAGCAGCCAGACAGAAACAATTTAAATACCAAGGAGCCACAATCAGGATTACCAGGGACATAATGGCTTCTACCTTAAAGGACTGAAGTTCTTGGAATCTGATAATCCAAAATGCAAAGGAACTTGGTTTACAGCCCAAATTAAGCCATCCATCTAAAATGAACATTAACTTTCAGGGAAGAAGGCAGACTTCCATTGATACAAGTGAATTTCATTTATTTCTGATAAAAAGGCCACAGCTTAACAAAAATTTTCATCTCCAAACAAAAAATCCAAGAGAAGAATAAAAAGGTAAAAAGGAAAGAATCCCTGAGAACTTTATTTCTGTTATCAATATGCTCTTAGATTTTGGGTATAATTTGATTTTATTACGATAATATGAAAAAGAAAGTAGAAGTGAAAAAAGAATTCTATTGAAAAAGGAGGTAAAACAAGTGAAATTGCATCTCATGAAAAGGCCAAGAAGACCTATTATATTTGAGGAAAAGAAGGAAGTGGGATGAGCATTGTGTGAATCTTACTTTAAGCAGATTTGGCTCAGAGAGAAACTTGTGTCACATTATATGAAAATGAGAGGGGGAAAAGGAAAAGAAAAAGGAAGGTTAAGAGAAGACAAAAGAGAAGTAGTAAGGAGAAGGTATAAGAAGGGAGAAGGGGCTTTAAAGTTGGAGGGCAGTTTGAGGAAGGTGGTGATAAAAAGTAAAATAGTGAGAAGGAGGAAAGGGTAAAAGGAAGAAGAAAAGCATAACAAGATAAATAAGATGTCAAGAAATACAGAATTTGTTATTTTAACTGTGAATATGAATGGATTGATCTCTCCCATAAAACAGGAGCAGAGAGCAGACTAGATCAAGAGCCAAAAATCTTGAAATATGCTGATTATAAGAAACACATTTAAAAAAGAGTGATGCAAATAAAATCAGACATAGTCCACTCAATTGGAAAAACATTAAGTGCTCATGGGTAGGCCGAGCTAATATAATAAAAATGACAATACTACCCAAATTAATTTACTTATTTAGTGCCATACCAATCAAACTCCCAAGAAATTATTTTACAGATCTAGAAAAAATAGTAGCAAAGTTCATTTGGAAGAACAAAAGGTCAAGAATTTCAAGGGAATTAATGAAAAAAAAAGGCAGATGAAAGTGGCCTTGCTGCACCAGATCTAAAACTATATTATAAAGCAGCAGTCATCAAAACCATTTGGTACTGGCTGAGAAATAGAGCAGTCGATCAGTGGCATAGGATAGGATATCAGGACAAGCTAGGTAATAACGTTAGCAATTTAGTGTTTGATAAACCCAAAGACCCCAGCTTTTGGGATAAGTACTCACTATTCAGCAAAAACTGCTGGGAAAATTGGAAACTAGTGTGGAAGAAATTAGGGCTGGACCCACACCTAACACCGCATACCAAGATAAGATCTAAATGGGTTCATGATATAGATATAAAGAGTGATATTATAATCAAGTTAGAGGAACATAGGATAGTTTACCTCTTAGACCTATGGAGATGGATTAAATTTATGTCCAAAGAAGATCTGGAACTCTTAATTGAACACTAGATAGATAATTTTGATTATATTAAGTTAAAAAGTTTCTGTACAAACAAAACTAATGCACACAAGATTAGGAGGAAAGCATCAAATTGGGAAATCATCTTTACATTTAAGGGTTCTGATAAAGGTCTCATCTCTAAGATATATAGAGAATTGTCTCATATTTATAAGAATTCAAGCCATTCTCCAATTGATAAATGGTCAAAGGATATGAACAGACAATTTTCAGATGATGAAATTAAAACTATTTATAGTTATATGAAAAGGTGCTCCAAATCACTATTGATTAGAAAAATTCAAATTAAGACAACTCTGGGGTACTACTACACACCTGTCAGATTGGCTAAGATGACAGGAAAAGATAATGATGAATTTTCAAGGGGATGTGGGAAAGCTGGGACACTGATACATTTTTGGTGGAACTGTGAATGGATCCAGCCATTCTGGAGAGCAATTTGCAGCTATGCTCAAAAAATTATCAAACTGTGCATACCCTTTGACCCAGAAGTGTTTCTACTGGGCTTATATCCCAAAGAAATCATAAAAGAAGGAAAGGGCCCCACATGTTCAAGTATGTTTGTGGCAGCCCTTTTTGTAGTGACTAGAAACTGGAAACTGAATGGATGCCCATCAACTTGGAGAGTGGCTGAATAAATTATGGTATATGAATGTTATGGAATATTATTGTTCTGTAAGAAATGACCAGCAGGACGATTTCAGAGAGGTCTGGAGAGACTTTCATGAACTGATGCTAAGTGAAGTGAGCAGAACCAGGAGATCATTATTATTTACAGCAACAACATTATTACATGATGATCAATTCTGATGGACATGACTCTCTTCAACAATGAAATGCTTCAAACCAGTACCAATTGTTCAGTGAAGAAAGCCATATACACCCAGAGAGATGTATGTGAAATGTAGTCCACAACATATCATTTTCATGCTCTCTATTGATGTTTTCTTGCATTGTATTTCCTTTATCTGATTATTCTTTCTTGTAGATATGATTTTTCCTGCACAAAAATGATGTGTGGAAATATGTATACATATATTCGTTTTGTCAAGTATTTTAACATAATTAACATGTAGTAGATATCCTGCCATCTAGGGTAGGGGTGGAAAGTAGGGGGGAAAATTTGTAACAGAAAGCTTTGTAAGGGTTAATGTTGAAGAATTACCCATACATATGTTTTGCAAATAAAAGTATTAATAAAAAAATAAAAATAAAAAAAGAGTGATGTATACGAACACACACACAGAGTGAAAGAAATAGGCTAGAGCAGAATTTATTTTGCTTCAAGTGAAGTAAAATAATAGCAGGGATAGTGATCCTGATCTCAGATCTAGTAAAAGCAAAGATCCATAGAATTAAAAGAGATAAGGAAGGAAAAATTGGAAATCAGTGTGGCAGAAACTAGGCATTGATCTACATCTAAGCCAATATACCAAGACTGAAATGGGTTCATGATTTAAACATAAAGTGATATTATAAGCAAATTAGAACATAATATTGTTTGCCTGTCAGATCTGTGGAGAAGGCTAAAATTTGTGACCAAAAAAAAAAACAAAACTACAGCTTGATTTTGGACACAAAATAGATAATTTTAATTATACTAAGTTAAAATTTTTTTTTGCACAAACAAAACTAATGCAGACAAGATTAGAAGGGAAGCAATAAATTGGGAAAAGATTTTTACATTCAAAGGTTCTGAAAAAGCCTTCATTTCTAGAATATATAGCAATTATCTCTACTAAGAATTCATGGTATTCTCTAATAGATATATGGTCAAAAGATATGAATAGACTATTTTCAGATGAAGAAATTTAAACAATCTCTAGTCTAGTGTTCTAAAACACTATTGATCAGAGAATTGCAAATTAAGACAACTCTGAGGTAACTACTAAACATCTCTCAGATTGCTAAAATGACAGTAAAAGATAATGAAGAATGTTGGAGGGGATGTGGGAAAACTAGATCACTAATGCATTGTTGGTGAAATTGAGAATTGTTCCAACCATTCTGGAGAGCAATTTGGAACTATGCTCAAAGGGCTATAAAACTGGGCATACCCTTTGATCCAGCAGAGTTTACATGAGGCTTGTATCCCAAAGAGATCTTAAAAAAGGGAAAGGCACCCACATTTGCAAAAATGTTTGTGGCAACTCTTTTTTTTTATATTTAGATCATTATGCAATAGAAATTGCATACAATAAAAGGTCAAGGAAGAATAGGCCAATAATTAATTGGAAATTAAATAATCTAATCCTAAATAATGAATGGGTAAAACAACAAATCCTGGATACAATCAATAACTTCATCCAAGAGAATGACAATAATTTGACAACATACAAAAAATTGTGGGCTGAAGCCAAAGCAGTTATTAGGGGACATTTTATATCTCCAAATGCTTACTTGCATAAAATAGAGAAAGAGGAGGCCAATGAACTGGGCATGCAACTAAAAAAAAACTAGAAGAAAAATAAATTAAGTTCCCATTTAAATACAAAATCAGAAATTCAGAACTCAAAAGAGAGTAATAAAATTGAAAGTAAGAAAATTATTGAACTACTTAATGTAACTAACCTACTTTTTGTGAATAAAAACAAGAAAAAAGGGTGGTCATTTGCTTAATTTTTTATAAAAAGGAAATAAAATAACCAAATTTCCAGAATTAAAAATGAAAATGATGAACTTTCATCAATAAAAATGAAATCAAAATAATAATTAAGATCACTTTTACCCAATTATATGGCAGAATATCTGACAATCTATCCCAAATGGAAGAATACTGACAAAAATACAAGTTGCCCAGATTGACAGTAGAGCAAATAAATTACTTAAATAGTTCCATTTTAGAGAAAGAAATTGATAAAATCATCATTAAGCTCCTTAAGAAAAAATCTCCACCCCCTAATGAATTTACAAGTGAATTCTACCAAACATTTAAAAACCAATTTATTCCAATACTATGAAAACTATTTAGAAAAATAGGCAAAGAAGCAGTCCTGCCACATTCCTTCTATGACAAAAATAGGGCAATGATACCTAAACCAGGAAAAGCCAAAACTGGTAAAGAAAATTACAGACCAATCTCCCTAATGAGTGTTGATGCAAAAATTTTAAAGAGCATATTAGGGGGCAGCTAGGTGGCACAGTGGATAAAGCACCAGCCCTGAAGTCAGGAGGACCTGAGTTCAAATTTGGTCTCAGACACTTAACATTCCCTAACTGTGTGACCCTGGGCAAGTCACTTAACCTCAATTGCCTCAGGAAAAAAAAAGAGCATATTAGGAAAGTGATTACAGCAATTTATCAGCAGAATAATATACTATGACCAAGTGGGATTTATGCCAGGAATGCAAGACTGGTTCTATATCAGGAAAACTATTGCCATAATTGATTATATCAATAACAAAAATAATATAAGAAGTTCAATAAATGCATAAAAAACTTAAAAAACAGCAGCCATTCATATTTATAATTACAGAGCATAGGGATAAAAGGATTTTCCTTAAGATAATAAGCAGCATCTATCTAAAACAATCAGCAAGCATTATTTGTAATGGAGAGAAGCTTTACGCATTCCCAATAAGATTAGGCATGAAACAAAGGTGCACATTTTTACCACTCACATTCAATATTGTATTAGAAATGTTGGCTTTAGTAATAAAAAAGCAAGAAAAATTAAAGGAATGAGAATAGGCAATGAGAAAATAAAACTATCTCTCTTTGCAGTTTATTTAGTTAGAGAATTCTAGAAAACCACCCAAAAACCCATTTGAAAGTATTAATGGCTTTAGCAAAATTGCAGGATATAAAATAAATCCACTGAAATAATCAGCATTTCTACATATTACTGACAAATCCCAGCAGCAAGACATAGAAAGGGAAATTCCAATTAAAATAACTGTAGACAAAATAAAATAGTTGGATGTTTATCTGCCAAGTTAAACTCAAGAACTTAATGAACACATTTGCAAAACATTTCTCACACAGATAAAGTCATTTCTAAACAAATGGAAAGATGTTAATTGCTCATGGGTAGGCTGAGCTCATATTAAAAAAAAACATCAATTCTAACTAAATTGGTCTACTTATTCAGTGTCATATCAATCAAATTGTCAAAAATGATTATATAGAGTTGGAAAATAATAACAAAGTTCATCTGGTAGAACAAAAGGTCAATAATACCAAGGGGATTAATGGGAAAAAATACAGTGGATGGTAGCCTAGCAGTACCAAACCTAAAACTATATTATAAACCAGCAGACTTCAAAATAATTTGATACTATTTAAGAAATAGAATGGTGCATCAATAAAATAAGTTAGACACACAATATAATAATCGATGACTATGGTAGTGTTATATATGATAAACCTTCAAAATCCAGCTTCTGGAATCAGAACTCATTTTTTTCACAAAAAATTGCTGTGAAACATAGCAAACAATGTCAGAAACTCAGCATAGAGCTATATTTCACAGTCCATATGAAAATAACTTCAAAATATATAGAATATTTGTGCATAAAGGATGATATAATTAACAAATTAGGAGAAAAAAAGGATAATTTACCTATGGAAACTTTGCAGAAGGGAGGAATTTATGATTAAGGAAGAACTAGAGAAGATTATGACATGCAAAATGGACAGCTTTGATTACATTCAATTTCAAGGTTTTGCACAAACAAAATAAACATAAATGATACTAAAAGGGAAGTAAAATCTGGGGGAAAAATGTTCACAGCCAGTGTTTCTGATAAAAGGTCTCATTTCTAAGTATATATAAATAACTGTGTCAAGTTTATAAGGATACATGTCATTCCCAATTGATAGTCAAAGAATGTGAACAGACAATTTTCAGAAGATGAAATTACAACCATGTATAATCATATGGAAAAATGCTCTAAATCACTATTAATTAAAATGCAAATTAAAACAAATCTGAGATACCACCTCATACTTCTCAGATTGTCTAAGGTGACAGAAAAAGATAATGAAAAAGGCTGGAGGGGATGTGGGAAAACTGGGACACTAATGCATGGTTGGTTGAGTTGTGAAATCATCCAACCTTTATGGTAGCATTTTGGAACTATGCATAAAGGGCTAAAAACTTGTGTATATTCTTTGATCCAATAGAGACACTACTAGGTTAGTATCCCAAGGAAATCAGAAAGGAAGGAAAAGGACCCACATGTGCAAAAATATTTGTAGCAACTCTTTCTGTAGTAGCAAAGAATTGAAAAATTGTGTAGATGCCCATCAACTGGGGAATGGCTCAATAAGTTGTAATGTATGATGGTAATATTACCGTTCCGTAAACAATGGTGAACTAGATAATTTTAGAAAGGCCTGGAAAGTTTTACATGAACTTATGCTAAGCAAAACAGGCAGAACCAGAAATGTATTGTTCATAGCAACAGCAAGATTGTAAGATGATCATCTATGAAAGATTTGGCTCTTCTCAGTGGTTTCATGGTGCAAGGCAGTCCCAATAAACTTTGGACAGAAAATGACAGCTACTTTCAGAAAAAGAACTATGGAGATTCAATGTAAATCAACACTTGCTAAGTTCACTTCTTTTTCCTTTTTTTTTTTTCTTCCCTCTCCAGTGGTTTTTATGCCATTTATTGTGATTTTTCTCTCTCAAAATGATTCATAAAGCAATGTGGATTTTAAAAGTTTATATATTATATATATATAGATAGATAGATAGATAGATATAACACATATGTGCATGTGTTATATGCACATGTATGTGCATATATATATATAATGTAGCCAGAAGAAAAATAAAACTATAATATATAATATAACTATCTTTTTAAAATAATTATCTGTCATATTGGATAGTTCTTTGGAATGGAGAGAGCAAAGATTACATACTGTGATGATATAAGGAAAGGAAAATATAAATAAAAACTTATTTGAAAAATCTTTCCCAATTAATTAAAAGGAATATCTGCAAAACAGTGCAATAATATCGAAGTTTTGTATAAAATACTTCTGTATTATCATGAAGCATAGTTTTATCACATCAAGGCACCTCAAAAAGTGTTTAAAAATAAGAAAATGATATTTTATAAATAATAACAAACACAAAGCTGATTTATAGCTTGTATAAATTCATAACTGAAAGATAAATTTTAAAAATAAAATATTTTTGAGAAATGATACTTTAAAGTTGTATTTTTTTAATTCCAGGCAAATTCACAGTCAGATTCAGAGATAAGGTGAGTGTATTTATGAAAGCAGACTTGCATATAATACTCTTGCAGACTAATGTTTTGATGTTTCCAAATTAAAAAAAAAAATGTGACATACAATTTCAATACAACAAAATAAAAACATGATTATTGTTCATTGGGATAGTTTACAAAAGTAAACTTTTTGAGTTTGTCCCATTTTATTTTAAAGTTGTACATATTGCTACATACAAATGAACTATAAGGGGATAGATTTATGAATGATAATAGGTTTATCTTATGATAATTTATTGACACAAGTTTTATTTTTTTTTTCTTTTTTGACTACAAGCAAGTAATGAATTTTAGAACTACCCTAACACTTGATCTGTATGAAACTGGGCTTCTTAATATATACAAATATGCAAATTACATTCTTAAAAATTTACCACCACAGTATATGAAGTAGTTGAGTGATTTGTCCATATTGAAGCAGTCACTATATTTTAGAGTTTGAACTTGAACTTTGATATCTATGACAATGAAAATAACCTCAATCCATTAGACCATGCAGAGGGGAATAACTTTAGAGTGGGAAAGTCAGTTTGGTTGCCAGGGATTCTCTGCTGATGGCAATTTTTCTAAAAGTATTTCTATAGGATTTTAATTTTTTTATTTATTATGTGTTTGGACAAAGTTTATCAATGTCTGCTCTCTTACAATGTCTTCGTCTTCAGCTTGATTGTGTGACAATTTTATTGGTATTGTATGGGATTTTATTGAGATACCAGCCAAAACTTTTATTATTAAATATATATTCTGATATCTTAATACTGGTAGTATGCAGCATATGTTAACTATTTTTTTCTTATTTATTTTGGGATGCTGATAAATTCATTAACCTATTCAAGCAATGTGTTTGAATAAAATTGCATATTTTTGGAGCCAGCAGTGCCACTACTGGGTATATATTCAAAGGAAATCATAAAGGAAGGAAAAGGATCCAAATATACCAAAAAAATAAGTATTACATACATTCATTAGTACAATGTGACCTTTGGATTCAAGCACAAAGAGTTCAGTCTATCGTTCCTATGCACATGTTAAAATTTGGCACTTAATGAGTTGAAATGATATTTAATATAATTCATGAAAGATTCCATGAGATGAAGGAGTTGTTTTGTTGGAGCCACATAAGCTAATGCCATTCTTGCACATGCAATGATTAATAAGATGCTTTGGTCTGATTCTTTTTTAATTAGAAAGCCATGGTTAATGCTATTTAGAAGAGACAATGATGGATTGAAGTCTGACAGAGTAATAATGGGTTTAAATGATCTCCTTGGAAAATATCATTTTATATAACAATTGTTCTTGACATTGCTGATAGTATAATTTAAACAGAGAACATGTTTCTTTGGGAAAATCAACTGTTGTTGGGTTATTATATTTAGGATTTGTAAACATATATATATGAAACCTATATATGTATGCACATATATGTATATGGGTACATATTTGTGTGAGAAGACTGGAAAGGGAGAAACAGAGAGACCGAGAGACAGACAGAGAAAAAGATAGAGAAAAACAGAAAGATAGAAAGACAGAGACAGAGAGAGACTGGGAAAGAGAGAGGTATCCCAAGATACATATCCCAAAAAATTAATCCCCATTTAACCGATTAAATTAAGAACATGTACTGAGAGTATATTTCTTTCTCACTATATGTACATATATACATGAGGATATTAGTGTATATATAACTATTTGCAAAAGAACTATATACATATATATATATATATATATATATATACTTTAGGCATATATGTGTATGTGAATGAAACTATAAAGAATGAAGTTTGCAATAGTCAAGAAAGATAAAAGTAATAGCAAATATTTTGGGATATCTTAAGGCAACTTGCTCCATAAATATATAAACAATTTTATATTTTTCTTTATATGGCAGGAAATATTTGACTATCCCTTTTGATTTCTCATCCAATAGGTAATTTGTTTTTATAGTTTTTTGAGCATTGTGAGCTGATAACTTTTATAAAGTAAGGCTATATTTTTACTTATATTTGTTGGGGGTCAATGTGATGTCTTTCAAAAAGCAAGATGAGATTAAAATTGTGTCTAGGAGAAATCTGCTAAAGTGCCAATCTAGAAATGCATCTTTTATTGTGAAGTTTTTGAGGAAATAATTATGGGATCTTATATGAATTAGTTTTATATGTTTGTATATGTTTATATTTATAAATATGCTTTACTTATAAGTTATGTTCATAATACTTAAATGAAATTTTCTCATGTTATTAAAAATTTCACTCATTTCTTGAATGTAAATAGCTTCTTTTTTATTTCTTTAGTGTTGTATTTCTTACAATCATGTAGATGTCCAAAATTTACCAGATACTCTGTTTCTTTTTTTTTTCACACTGTATTACTTTTCAATTTTTCCTATTTTTTTTCATTGTTATTAAACAGTTTATTTTGTTCTGGGTATTTCTTTGACTCTTTGTAGTTCCTTAAACTTATAATCTATACATAAAATTCATTAGCAAACAGATTTAGAATATCTTACGATCCTTTAAGTGATTTTTCTGGGTGCATTTATTTTTCTGTTGCCTGTAACTATTTTTATAATTATTATATTACTATTAAAAAAACTCAGGAGTTAAGCTATCGAAAATGTCTATGTGATTACAAGGGAACCCAATATGCCATGATGTCATTGATGGCACATGTGGTCATATTTGATAGAAAGGAACAGATAATCAATATATTAATTCCAAACAAAATTATAAAGGCCACCTCATGATAGCATGATTTCATAAAAAAAAATGAGACAAACAAAATGTGTTGTAATTGATATTACAGTGTAGATTTTATGACGGCATGACGATATTACAATCATTTAAATTAGTTTGGTGAAAATTTATATTTGTGCAGCGCTGAGCCTTTTCTTTCAATTGTAAAGTGTGTGCTGTGTGTTTACTATTTAGGTTGTGTGTCCTTATGTTTTTGTCTAGATGTTGCTCTCAGGAAACTATCTTTGGATATCTATAATGTTCTCTTGAGTAAAGATTTATATTTCTTTCAGGAAGGAACCAAAAATTGGATGAATAATATTGTCAACTCTGCTATCCTCAGGAAGTAGGCATTTGACTAGAATTATATACATATTTCTCCCCTTAAGTCCTGTTATTCTAGGAGAAATGATGGTTATGCTCATCATTTCCCTGTGTACTATCCCTCAAAGGGGAAGGAGTGCCCTAAGTTACACAGAAAAAAGTGTGACTATCTTCAAACCAAATGCCAATTACAAAAAGTCCATATATAGCAAATAGAAAAAAAAATATCCAATCTGATATCAAACAGAAATAAGATAATTTATAGAGAAAAAATATATACCTAACAAATTACAGAGTGAAAGATGTCTTCCATTAGGAGCAAGATATTTCAGTTCAACAAAGAAAGATTACCAGATTTCTTGCAAAGAGAAATTCCCCGAATTCCCTAGTGTAGAAATATGGAGATACTGTCATGATCATAAAGTTGACTCTTCCCTAGAATTTTCTTCTCTCTGCAGGTCCCTCTAAATGATGAGAACTTGCAATCACATGTTTTCTTTCTCCAGCCTTGAAACCAAAGAATCTAAATCTCTTCCTAAATTCTCAACAATTCTGCCCCACATAAAGGTATAGAATGCTGAATGATCAACTGACACTTATGAGGAGAGTCTTATAAAATAGGTTTTTGAACTCCATGATTACATAATTATTTCCTCTATATTTGTTTTGCTCTCTCTATATATAATTTGTAATTTATTATGATGTGTAGGAAAACTTGTCACTTCTTTTACCTCAGTTCTAGCAAAAGAAAAAAAAATGACTTTAGGTCTTTAGCTTTTTTTAGTCTAGAAAAATCTCCAAATTTACATTTAGATTCTCACAAATGTAGATACTATGTTTCCAGTTCCCCTACAAAAACTCGTCAGCAACTCCATATAGGTACACATACACACACACATATATACATATACATGTGTGTATAAATATTAGTTTTTGCTACAAAAGAGGCACCTACAGCAGTCCTTCATCAAGGAGACGATATGATCAAATGGGTAACCGTCCAAACACAACCAGACCAAAGCCTTATTCCTTACCTAGTGCTTGTGACTAGAATCTTATTAAAAGCCATTAAGCAGGTAACACAGTTGTCTGGGATAAGACCTGACAAGATATACGCCTTTTATACCAATGCACAAATTAATGTATGCTGTGAAACCATCCCAGAATGGCAAATTTTATTGGCCACAGCTCCAAATTTTATATATGTCTCTCTTAAAGATAAGCCAGCTATTATATAATTGGTAATGGGTTTTTGAAGAAATGGTTTCTAAAGTTCTCTTAAAGAACCAACCATCTATACAGATGCATCCAAACATAACATTTGTTTTTGTTTTTATTTTTTTATTAATACTTTTTATTTGCAAAACATATGTATGGGTAATTCCTAAACATTAACCCTTACAAAGCTTTCTGTTACAAATTTCCCCCCCTACTCCCCACCCCTCCCCTAGATGGGAGGATATTCACTACATGATAATTATGTTAGAATACTTAAGAAATTGAATATATATGTATAGTTATTACATCATTTTTGTGCAGGAGAAATCATATCTACAAGAAAGAATAATCTGATAAAGGAAATACAATGCAAGCAAACATCAATAGAGAACATGAAAATATTATCCCTCTCTCTAGGTGTATATGGCTTTCTTAACCGAACAATTGGAACTGGTTTGAAGCATGTCATTGTTGAAGAGAGTGATGCCCATTAGAACTGATCCTCATATGGTATTGTTGTTGCCATGAATAATGATCTCTTGGTTCTGCTCACTTCACTGAGCATTAGTTCATGCAAGTCTCTCCAGGCCTCTCTGAAATCGTCCTGCTGGTCGTTTCTTACAGAACAATAATATTCCATAACATTCATATACCGGAATTTATTCAGCCACTCTCCAATTGATGGGCATCCATTCAGTTTCCAGTTTCTAGCCACTACAAAAAGAGCTGCCATAAACATTCTTGCACATGTGGGGCCCTTTCCTTCTCTTATGATTTCTTTGGGATATAAGCCCAATAGAAACACTGCTGGGTCAAAGGATATGCACAGTTTGATAATTTTTTGAGCATAGCTCCAAATTGCTCTCCAGAATGGCTGGATCCGTTCACAGCTCCACCAACAATGCATCAGTGTCCCAGTCTTCCCACATCCCCTCCAACATTCATCTTTATCTTTTCCTGTCATTTTAGCCAATCTGACAGGTGTGTAGTAGTACCCCAGAGTGGTCTTAATTTTCATTTCTCTAATCAATAGTGATTTGGAGCACCTTTTCATATGACTACAAATAGTTTTAATTTCCTCATCTGAAAATTGTTTGTTCATATCCTCTGACCATTTATCAATTGGAGAATGGCTTGAATTCTTATAAATATGAGACAATTCTCTATATATCTTAGAGATGAGACCTTTATCAGAACCCCTAAATGTAAAGATGATTTCCCAATTTGATGCTTCCCTCCTAATCTTGTCTGCATTAGTTTTGTTTGTACAGAAACTTTTTAACTTAATATAATCAAAATTATCTATCTGGTGTTCAATTAAGAGTTCCAGATCTTCTTTGGACATAAATTTATTCCATCTCCACAGGTCTGAGAGGTAAACTATCCTATGTTCCTCTAATTTGGTTATAATATCACTCTTTATATCTAGATTATGAACCCATTTAGATCTTACCTTGGTGTGCGGTGTTAGGTGTTGGTCCAGCCTTAATTTCTTCCACACTACAAACATAACATTTGTGCTGTACACACTCATGACAACTATAAAAAAGAGTAGTCAGAACTTCCTTTCAGTCCATTCAGCAGAATGAATTGTATGCAATTATGTTAGCTCTTATTCATTATCCAGGAGATGTAAATATAATATCTGATTCGGCCTATTCAGTAGCTGTGGTACAAAAAATTGCCACAGGCCAAATAAAATTTGAAGCTTCTAATATATATCAACTCTTTAAAGAACTCCAAGAGCAAATGAGAAGACATCTAGGTAAGAATTATATCTTGCATGTTCCCTCTCATAGTGGACTTTCTGATCATATTTTTTATGGAAAGTCAAAAGCATATCACCTTCTCACCATGTTAGCCGATACTCCTTTATTTCAGGCAACCCAAGAATCTCATACTAAAGATCATCAGGCTGCTTAAGCTTTACTTCTGTCAATTTCAATTAACAAAAGAGGAATATAGGAGCATATACAGCTTGCCTTTTTAGCCATGCTCCTACACTTCCTCCAGGGAAGAACCCTCATTGTTTCAGACCCAATTAAATTTGGCAAATGTATGTGACCCATTGTAAATTGGTCATCTCTTGTATCCATGTTGTTATAGACACTTTTCAGGATTTATTTTTGCAATACCAGCAGCAAAAGAGACAGCCCAAGTGATCAGTGAATTTCTTATACAAGCCTTTGCAGTTATGGGTATGCCCCCAAAATAAAAACAGATAATGGACCTGCATATTTTTATAAACATTTTGCACATTTTTGTGCCATATATAAAATTTTACACACCAGTGACATACCCTTTCATATTCAAGGATAGGCAATAGTAGAGAAGAGGAACAGGGATATCAAGACCTCCTCCAAAAACAAAAGAAAAGGGGAGCCAGAGGTAATCCTAGAAAGCTTCTAACCTTAACCCTTTATACATTTTTTTTTTGATTTTTGATGAAGATGCACTGGCTCCAGCAGACAGATTTCACAACCCACCAGAAGGACAATGTCCAGTGTGAGCAGCTCCAGTATCTTTAGATAATTGCCAGGTTATATGGAGATATCTGGAAAGTGGTCAATGGAAGGGACCAGATAGACTAACCACTTGGGGCTGAGGGTTTGCTTTTGTCTCTACAGATGGAGAAGTAATCCAATGGGTGCTGATGAGTCATATCCACCTCATCCATCAGAGAGAGACAGAAAAAGAGCAGACTCTCAAAGTGAAGGAGACCCAAGAAACATCGAAGAGTTCCATCTCTGACTACACCCACCACTGAAAGAGTATGGCAGTTAACCCTATGTGTATGGGGATTGACTCATGAACATAAAAATTATTCTTAACGAGACTGATGCAGGACTTCAAAACCTGTAGGAATCATTGGATTCCCTGAAACCTGAAGTGATGGACAATAGATTGGCTTTGGACTATCTCTTGGCTGTTGAAGGAGATGTATATGTAGTTATGAATTGATAGTTATTTTCTACATCTTCCTTCTGGGATTCATAGAAGTCTTTTATATTATCTTGTTTATTCATCTTGTTTGTTATATTATTACTTGCTTGTATGATTCCTCCAATGATGATGGATTTAACCACTTATGTATACCTGCTTCATTTAAAAGAAAACAAAGGGAGAGATACAGAGAACCATAGGTAGTGGGGTAACTCTGGGTGAGCTATAAGATCCTTCAGCCCAGAGTGAACCTGCTGACAATGGCTGTTTCAGCTCCCCATCTCCCTTAAGGGCTCTCAGCCTTCTTGAGAAGTAGGGGGTAGTGACGATGTGTGTTGTAATTAAAACAATGTGATATCAAGTGGCAAAGAGTCATCTACATACAATAGCAAGTTGTTTTTGTGGTTCCCCATGTGCAATATATAGTTAGAGCATTCACAGTGTTGCTTTGGTCATATAAGAGTATTAGGGTTTATAAGGGTGCGATAATTTGGAATAAATGGACTCTTATCTTTGATTATCCTCGTGGTTCCCTGCTTCATCACTCCTACACCAAGACCAAGGACTCAGGTTGGTACGGAGATCCTCCAGAGAGCTAGTCCTGATGGTATATTTTGGCACCCCAACCTGGGGGCTCTAGAACTCATGGTACATTTTGGCACCCAAACTTGGGGGGCTTAAAAAGTACACAACAGAGAAGATATTCTACATATTCAAATTTCCCTTCCTCTTCACCTCTTACATTTAACACAGTTCTGCTTTTGTACTCTATTTCCATTATGATATAAGAAAAATTAACTCATTTGATGATGTCATTCCCTCCAGATGTTTTACCCAGTTTTCTATCATTTTTATGTTAATCTTACTCCCTGGACCCCAATCAGAGAGTATTAATTATCTTATCAACAATATGCCCCTGCACATGCAAAAGGTTTCAGTCAAGTACTTCCAAGATCCCTTCTTCATCAAGCTGATTGGATGTTTCATGAAATTGATCAAGGAACTCCTTTGACCAGTCTCCTTATACATAGAAATTTCTTTAATTCTTGAGAGCATAAAATGTAACTTATATGAATGACAACATGATGAATTAGAAAGCAAGATAAATATCAAGGAGACTGGTATCTAAGTCCTGAAAGTAGTCTTATGTCCATGATGAAAGTTGCTTTAATCTCATTTTCTTTTCTTTATCTTATGCATCAGAATAGAACTACTTTAGGGATACTTGTGACAACCAAATCTGATAACATATAACACATTTTGTAATTATGAAGCACAAATAGCAAGTGTTATGAAAACCAAATCCAAATGACTGGTTTTCCACCAGATCCTACTATATATTCACAAGTAAAAGTCAATAGTAAATCTTGCAAAAATATTAGGATCCAGATGCCAGAAAATAATATGGCGAAACCTTAAAAAGAACAAATATTTTTAAATTATCATAAAGGATCATTGCTTTATTAATAGATTTTGTAAGAATAATTGGAAAACATATTGAATAACTCCCTCCTTTAAGAGATGAAGAAAAGGAGTTTTAGATACTTGAAATAGAAAAGAAGCTTCTGTTCACTCCCCCATCATTTAACTTTGTCAATATTGACTTAATAAATACATTAGATTTGTAACATTTACCATTTTCTTTTTTTAAAGCTTTTTATTTGCATAACACATGTATGGGTAGTTCTTCAACATTGATTCTTACAAAGCTTTCCTTTACAAATTTTCCCCTTAGTCCCCTCCCCTCCCCTAAATGGCAGGAAGTCCACTACATGTTAATTATATTAAAATACGTGACAAGTCAAATATATGTATACATATTTTCATACTTATCTTGCTGTGCAAGAAAAATTGTATCTACATGAACAAGAAATATCACAAAAATGAAACACAATGCAAGCAAACATCAATAAACAGCATGAAAATGTTATGTTGTAGTCCACATTTCGTATCCCTCTTTCTGGGTGTATATGGCTTTCTTCACTGAACAACTGGAACTAGTTTGAAACATTTCATTGCTGAAGAGAGTAATTTCCATCAGAATTGATCATCATATAGTATTGTTGTTGCTATATATAATGATCTCCTGGTTCTGCTCATTTCACTCAGCATCAGTACATGCAAGTCTCTCCAGGCCTCTCTGAAATCGTCCTGCTGGTCATTTCTTACAGAACAATAATATTCCATAACATTCATATACCACAGTTTATTCAGCCACTCTCCAATTGATGGGCATCCATTCAGTTTCCAGTTTCTAGCCACTACAAAAAGAGCTGCCACAAACATTCTAGCACATGGGGGGCACTTTTCTTCCTTTAAGATCTCTTTGGGATATAGGCCCAATAGAAACACTGCTGGGTCAGAAGGTATGCACAGTTTGATAACTTTTTGAGCATAGTTCCAAATTGCTCTCCAGAATGGTTGGATCTGTTCACAGTTCCACCAACAATGTATTAGTGTCCCAGCTTTCCCACATCCCCTCCAACTTTCATCCTTGTGTTTTCCTGTCATATTAGCCAATCTGACAGGTGTGTAGTGGTACCTCAGAGTTGTCTTAATTTGCATTTTTCTGATTAATAGTGGTTTGGAGCACCTTTTCATATGACTAGAAATGGTTTTAATTTCATCATCTGAAAATTGTCTGTTCTTATCCCTTGACCATTTATCTAGTGGAGAGTGGCTTGAATTCTTATAAATATGAGACAATACTCTATATATTTTAGAAATGAGGCCTTTATCAGAACCATTAAATGTAAAGATGATTTCCCAATTTAATGCTTCCCTCCTAATCTTGTCTGCATTAGTTTTGTTTGTACAGAAACTTTTTAACTTAATATAGTAAAAATTATCTATCTGGTGTTCAATTAAGAGTTCCAGATCTTCTTTAGACATAAATTCATTCCATCTTCACAGGTCTGAGAGGAAAACTATCCTATGTTTCTCTAATTTCCTTACAATATCACTCTTTATATCTAGATCATGAACCCATTTAGATCTTATCTTGTTATGTGGTGTTAGGGGTGGGTCAAGCCCTAGACTCTTCCACACTAGTGGAAAAATGCTGATGATTTATGTGAATTTATTTTGAATCCTGCAACTTTGCTAAAGTTGTGAGTTGTTTCTAGTAGTTTTTTAGTTGAGTCTCTAGGGTTCTCTAGGAATACCATCATGTCATCTGCAAAGAGTGATAATTTGGTTTCTTCTTTACCTACTCTAATTCTTTTTATCTCTTTTTCTTCTGTTATTGCTAAAGCTTACATTTCTAATACAATATTAAATACTAATGGTGACAGTGGGCAGCCTTGTTTCACTCCTGATCTTTTTGGGAATGATTCTAGTTTGTCTCCATTACATATGATGCTTGTTGATGGTTTTAGGTAGATGCTACTAATCATTTTGAGGAAAAGCACATTTATTCCTATAATCTTTAGGGTTTTTAGTAGGAATGGGTTTTGGATTTTATCAAATGCTTTTTCTGCATCTATTGAGATAATCATATGGTTTTTGTTAGTTTGGTTATTAATATAATTGATTATTCTGATAGTATTCCTGATATTGAAGCAGCCCTGCTTTCCTGGTATAAATCCTAATTGGTCACAGTGTACTATTCTCATTGCTAATATCTTATTTAAAATTTTTGCATCAATATTCATTAGGGAAATTGGTCTATAGTTTCCTTTCTCTTTTTTCCCCCTATCTGGTTTAGCTATAAGCACCATATTGGTATCATAAAAGGAATTTGACAGTATACCTTTTTTCCCTATTTTTTCTAATAGTTTGTGTAGTATTGGAATTAATTGTTCTTTGAATGTTTGGTAGAATTCCCCTCTATTTTTCTTTGTCATATTTTTGAAGTAATATCAAATTATACTCCCAATCTTTAAGTATCCCTATAGTAGAAATCAAGTTCTCAAGAGACCTTTCCTTTTTACCTTTTTATCCTTCTTTGAATTCTGTGTTTGGAGGTCAAATTTCTTGTTCAGATCTGGTCTTTTCATTAGAAATAGGTGAAATTGGGTGGCGGAGCCAAGATGGCGAACTGCAGACAGCATTCTCTTTGAGCTCCTGAGACATTCCCTCAGACACAGACAAATTGAGCCTCCGAAATGGTTCTGGAGTGAGGGCTCCACCAAACACTTGGACTACAACGCACTTCTATCAACAATCTTCTTTGAAAAAACTGCGGAGGTCAGTTTTAGACAGGCAGGGGATTGAGAAGCTCCCAGTGCTCAGACGCCAGTGCACAGCCGTTGTGCAAGTCCAGGGCTGATACAGAGCAGAAGATCTTAGGTTCCCAGGAAGTCCCTGGGAGATGCTTGGGCCACTTTGCTCTGCTTTCGGGCAGGTGCTTTGGCAGATCTACCTTGGGTAAAGGGTAGATTGAGAGCAGCTGAAAGTGTGGTCCTAGTGCGGATCTAGCTCAATCAGCCCTAGACTGGATGTCAACTCGGCAAACTGCCCCAGGGCAAATTGAAATTGCTGATGCAGAATTCCCTGCTGGTGACTGATACCTCAGCTGAAAACCATGAGCAAGAAGCAGAAGAGAGCTCTCACCATAGACAGCTTTTATGGAGAGAAAGTAGAGAAGTTCCCAGATTTCTAGATTCTGAAAACAATCCCAAATGAAGCCACAAAGGCGGACTTAACCTGGTCTCCATTTCAGAAGGCTTACCTGGAAGATTGCATAAAGAATCTCAAAAGAGAGCTAGAAGAAGATTGGGGAAACAAATTGAGAGCAGTGCAAGAAGGAAACATTGCCCTGCAACAGAGATGTGAAAACCTGGAAAATAAATGTGGTGAATTGGAAAAAGTCACCCACTCACTGGAAAATAAAAATAGTGAATTGGCAAAAGACAACAATTCACTGAAAAACAAAATTGGTGAATTGGAAAAAGTCACCAACTCACTAGAAAATAAAAATAGTGAATTGGAAAAATATAACAATTCACTGAATAACAAAATTAGTGAATTGGAAAAAGACAAAAATTCATTGAAAAATAAAATTGGCAAAATGGAAAAAGAATTCAATGAACCAAAAAATTCAATTGGCAAGTTACAAAAGGAGCTAAAAAAGATAACTGAAGGAAATAATACCTTAAAAATTAAAATTGAACAAATACAAATGAATGACTCAATAAAATTTCAAGAATCAGTCAAACAAAAACAAAAAAATGAAAAAAATAGAAGAAAATATGAAATATCTCCTAGGAAACACAATTGACTTGGAAAACAGATCCAGAAGAGACAATCTAAGGATTATTGGACTCCCTGAAAGACATGATGAAAAAAAGAACCTTGATGCTATCTTCCAGGAAATCATGAAAGAGAATTGCCCTGATGTTTTAGAATCAGAAGGCAAAATTGGCATTGAAAGAATTCACTGATCACCTCCTGAAAGAGACCCCAAAATTAAAACCCCAAGGAATATCGTGGCCAAATTTCAGGACTATCGCACCAAGGAAAAGATATTGCAAGCAGCTAGAAAAAAACAGTTCTAATACCGAGGAATTTTCATTAGAATTACACAGGATCTGTCAGCTTCCACATTGAAGGATCGAAGGGCCTGGAATCAGATATTCCGAAAGGCAAAAGAATTTGGATTACAGCCAAGAATAAGCTATCCAGCTAGAATGAGCATCATCTTCCAGGGAAGAAGAAGGCCATTCAATGATACAGGAGAATTTCACCTATTTCTAATGAAAAGACCAAATCTGAACAAAAAATTTGACCTCCAAACACAGAACTTTAGAGAAGCCTAAAAAGGTAAAAAGGAAAGAACTCTCAAGAACTGTATCTCTACTAGAGGTATCCTTAAAGAATGGGGGTATAATTTGATTTTACTTTGATAATAATCGAAAAGAAATTAGAGGTGGAAGGTATATCATACTGTAAAAAAGGGGGGGAGGGGAAAAGAGGTAAAATAAAGTAAAAATAAAAAGGAGGTAAAATAAGTCAAAGTCTCATGAAGAGACATAGAAAATCTAATATAATTGAGGGAAAGAAGGGAGGGTGATGCATATTGCGTAAATCTTACTCTCATTAGATTGGGCTCTAAAACAGTATATCAGACACATTTGATTTCAGGGAAAAACTTCGCCCTCTACATAGGGAAGTAGGGGGGAAAGGAGGGAAAGAAAGGGATAAACTAATAGAAGGATTAGGGGAAAGGTGTAAAAAAGAGGAAGGGTTCTAAAGAGGGGAGGATTGTTAGAGGGAGGTGGTCATCAAAAACAAAATACTGGGAATGGGGGAAGGGAGTAAGGGGAAAGGGAAGAGAAAAAATATAACTTTGGGTACATAAGATGACAGGAAATATAGATATAGTCATTTTAACAGTGAATGTGAATGGGATGAACTCTCCCATAAAACAGAAATGGATAGTGGACTGGATTAAAAACCAGAATCCTACAATATGTTGTTTACAAGAAACACATCTAAAACATAGAGATACATACCGAGTGAAGGTAAAGGACTGGAGAAGAATCTTTTATGCTTCAAGTGAACAAAAAAAAGCAGGGGTAGCAATCATTATCTCAGATCAAGTAAAAGCAAAAATAGATCTAATTAAAAGAGATAAGGAAGGAAACTATATTTTACTAAAGGGAACCATAGACAATGAAGCGGTATCAATACTAAACATATATGCACCAAGTGGTATAGCATCCAAATTCCTAGAGGAGAAACTAACAGAGATGCAAGGAGAAATAGACAGTACAACTATACTAGTGGGGGATCTCAACCTTGCTCTCTCAGAATTAGAGAAATCAAAACACAAAATAAATAAGAAAGAAGTTAGGGAGATAAACAAAATGTTAGAAAAGTTAGGTATGACAGATCTTTGGAAGAAACTGAATGGCGATAGAAGGGAGTATACTTTTTTCTCAGGGGTTCATCGAAGTTATACAGAAATTGGTCATGTGTTAGGGCATAAAAACGTGAAAATCAAATGCAGAAAAGCAGAAAGAGTAAATGCATCCTTTTCAGATCATGATGCAATAAAACTCACATGTAATATAAAACAAGGAGAAAATAGACCAAAAGTTAATTGGAAATTAAATAATCTAATCCTGAAGAATGAATGGGTGAAAGAGCAAATTATAGACACAATTGATAATTTCATCCAGGAGAATGACAATAATGAGACAACATACCAAAATTTGTGGGATACGACCCAAGCGGTATAAGGGGTAACTTTATATCTCTAGATGCTTACTTGCATAAAATAGAGAAAGAGAAGATCAATGAATTAGGGATACAAATACAAAAACAAGTAAAAGAGCAAATTAAAAACACTCAAATAAATACCAAATTGAAAATTCTGAAAATAAAAGGGGAGATTGATAAAATTGAAAATAAGCAAACTATTAAATTAATAAATAAAACTAAGAGTTGGTTTTATGACAAAACCAACAAAATAGATAAGCCTTTAGTTAATTTGATCAGAAAAAGGAAAGAGGAAAATAAAATTGTTAGTATCAAAAATGACAAGGGATAACTTTCCTCCAATGAAGAGGAAATTAGAGTAATAATTAGGAGTTACTTTGCCCAATTTTATGCCAATAAATTTGATAATCTAAATGAAATAGAGGAATAGCTACCAAAATATAGATTTCCTAGGTTAACAGAAAAGGAAATAAATTATTTAAATAGCCTCATTTTAGAAAAAAGAAATAGAACAAGCTATTAATCAACTCCCTAAGAAAAAATCTCCAAGGCCAGATGGTTTTACATGTGAATTCTACCAAACATTCAAAGAACAATTTGTTCCAATACTATACAAAGTATTTGAAAAAATATGGAAAGAAGGTATACTAATTCCTTCTGTGATACATATATGGTGCTGATAGCTAAACAAGGTAGGGTGAAAACAGAAAAAGAAAACTATAGACCCATTTCCCTAATGAATATTGATGCAAAAAATTTAAATAAGATATTAGCAATAAGATTACAGAAAGTTGTCTCCAGGATAATACATCTTGAACAAGTAGGATTTATACCAGGAAAGCAGGGCTGGTTTAATATCAGGAATACTATCAGTATAATCAATTATATTATTAACCAAACTAACAAAAACCATATGATTATCTCCATAGATGCAGAAAAAGTATTTGATAAAATCCACCACCCATTCCTACTAAAAACACTAGAGAGTATAGGAAGAAATGGGCTTTTCCTTAAAATGATTAG
>JAJPUD010020263.1:12813-25023 GCA_023553655.1 Myrmecobius fasciatus | reverse complement strand
TTAACTGATTCTTGAAGTCTTATTGAGTCATTTACTTCTCTTTGTTCAATTTTAATTTTTAAAGTATTATTTCCTTCAGTTATCTTTTTTAGCTCCTTTTGTAGCTGGCCAATTGAATTTCTGGATTCAATGCATTCTTTTTCCCTTTTGCCAGATTTATTTTTCAGTGAATTGTTGTCTTTTTCCAATTCACCAATTTTGTTTTTCAGTGAATTGTTGTCTTTTTCCAATTCACCAATTTTGCTTTTTCAGTTCACCATTTTTATTTTCCAGTGAATTGGTGATTTTTTCCAATTCACCAATTTTGTTTTTCAGTGAACTGTTTTCTTTTTCCAATTCACCAGTCTTATTTTCCAGTTTTTGATATTTCTGTTGCCCTGATCTCAATTTATTTCCCCATTCTTCTTCTAGCTCTCTTTTGAGATTCTTAATGTAATCATCCAGGTAAGCCTTCTGAAAGGGAGACCAACTTAATTCTGCCTTTGTGGCTTCATCTGGGATTGTTTTCATAATGTCAGGATCTGGGGGCTGTTCTATTTTTTCTCCGTAAAAGCTTTCTATAGTGAGAGCTCTTTTCTGCTTCTTGCTCATGATTTAAAGTTGGGATATTGGTCAAAAGCCGAGAAAACTGCAACAATTTATATTTGCCCTGGGGCAGTTTGTCGAGTTGACTTTCGGTCTGAGGCTGGTCGGGCTAGATTCACACTAGGACCACGTTTTCAGCTGTTCTCGATCCACCCCCTTCCAAAGGCAGATCTGCCAAAGCACCTGCCCGCAAGCAGAGCAAAGTGGCCCAGGCGTCTCCCAGGGGCTTCCTGGGTGCCCAAAATCCGCCACTCTATCGCAGCCCTGACTTCCGCCCCGGCTGGAGTCTGATCGCGACCAGAGGCCGATTTCCCCTGAGGCTAACCTTCTCCGGAGTTTTTTCAAGGTAGATCTTTTATAGAAGTGCATTGTAGTCCAAATGCTTGGTGAGGCCCTCACTCAGAAACCAGTTTTAAGGCTTACTTTGTCTGGGTTTGAGGGAATGTCGGAGGGAGTTCACAGAGAAAGCTGTCCGCAGTTCGCCATCTTGGCTCCGCCCCCCCACTTGCATTTTTTCAATTATTTTTAAAGTGTTGTTTTCTTCAGTTACCTTTTTAAGCTCATTTTGTAACTGCCCAATTTGTTCATTGCACTTTTTCCACTTCACTAATTTTATTTTTCAATAAATTGGTGTCTTTATCATACCTCTTTTGGAAGGCTTCTTGCAATGACTTGATTTTATTTTCCCATTTATCCTCCAACTCTCTCTTGAGATTCTGTATGCAATCTTCCAGAAAGGCCTTTTTAAAAGAGGACCAGTGATGGTCCTTAATAATATCCTCTGAAGTTTTGTCTAAAGGAACCTCGGAATCTGGGGTCAGTCCTTCTCTGTCTCGATAAAAGCTGTCTATAGTGAGAGCTCTCTTTTGCTTCTTCATTTTTTTTTAGAAGCGTGTATATCTCTTTAAGGTTTGGAAAAACCGTGGCTAAAGCTCTTTGCCCTGGGGTAATTTGTCAAATTAGTTTAAGGTGCTGGGCCGGTGGGGGCTAGGACTAAGTCTGAATTACTCCTTAAACAAGGCAAGTCTGCCAGAATACCTGCCCCCAATCCGGGCAGAGTATCCCGATTGCATCAGATAAACTCCAGGTGTTTGGAGTTTGGAGTTTTTGCCACAATGAGCTGAGTCCCACCCTCACTTCTGGCCTACACCACTCTTTATCCCTCTGTACGAGTTAGACAAACCTGATGTGAAGTTCTTCAGAGATATTAGAAAGCAGTATCCAAGTATTTCTGAATTTGTTGACTTGAAGATCAGTTCAGAGGCTTATTTTATTGTTGGTTTGAGAGAAGCTCGGAGGAGGATGCAGAGAGTCACCTTTTCACTCTGCCATCTTGGCTCCGCCTCCCTGAAAGCTCTAAAGCACTATTGATCAGAGAAATGAAAATTAAGACAACTCTGAGGTACCCAGTACACACCTCTCAGATTGGCTAAGATGACAGGAAAAGATAATGATGAATGGTGGAGGGTATGAGAAAACTTGGACAGTAATATGTTGTTGGCAGATTTGTAAGCTGATCCAACCATTTTGGAGAGCACTTTGGAACTATACTCAAAAGGTTATCACAATGTGAATACCCTTTCATCTGGCAGTTTTTATACTGTGCTTATGTCCCAATGAGATCTTAAAGGAGGGAAAGGGATTCATACGTACAAAAATGTTTGTGGCAAGCCTTTTGGCAGTGGCAAGATACTGGAAGCAGAGTAAATGCCATCAGTTGGAGAATGGCTGAATAAGTTATAGTATATGAATGTCATGGAATATTATTGTTCTATAAGAAAGGATAAGCAGGATGATTTCAGAGGGGTCTGGAGAGAGTTACATGAACTGATGATATGTGAAATGAGCAGAACCCAGAGATCACTATATATGGCAACAACAAGATTACATGATGATCAATTTTGATGGACTTGGCTCTTGTCAATAATGAGGTGATTGAGACCACTTCCAATGATTTTGTGATGGAGAGAGCCATCTGCACTTAGAGAGGATTGTGGGGAATGAATGTGGGTCACCACATAATATTTTCACTCTTTTTATTATTTTTTGCTTGCATTTTGTTTTCTCATTTTTTTTCTTTTAGATCTGATTTTTCTTGTGAAGCAAGATAATTATATAAATATGTATGCCTATATTGGATTTAACATATATTTTATCAGTTTAAACATATATTGTATTGCTTGCCATCTAGGGGAGGTAAATGGGGAAAGACAAGGAAAATTTGGAACATAAGATTTTGCAAGAGTTTATCTTGAAAAGTTGTTCATGCATATGATTTGTAAATAAAAAAAAGTTTTAATAAAAACTAATAAAGGTAATAAAAACATTTTAAAAAGTGATGCACATATGAATACTTTTTCCTTCTTTGTGATCTCTTTGGGATACTGGACCAGTAGAGACACTGCTGGATAAAAGGATATGCACATTTTGATAATCCTTTGTACATAGGTCCAAATTGCTCTCCAGAATTGTTGAATCAATTCACAAATCTACCAACAATGTATTAATGTCTCAGTTTTTCCATATCCTCTATAACATTCATAAGAATCTTTTCCTATAATCTTAGCAATCTAAGACGTGTGTAGTGATACCTCAGAGTTGTCTTAATTTTCATTTCTCTGATCAATAGTGTTTTAGAGCACCTTTTCATATGAGTAGAAATGGCTCCAATTTCTTCATGTGAAAATTATCTGTTCATATCCTTTGACACTTTATCAATTGGTGAATGGCTTGAATTCTTATAAATTTGAATCATTTCTCTATATATTTTTAAAATGAAACCTTTATCAGAACCCTTAAATATAAAACTGTTTTCCCAATTTATTGCTTCCCTTCTACTTTTGTCTGAATTGGTTTTGCTCATTAAAAAAAATAAAAGAAAAACACTTTTTTAACTAAATATAATCAAAATCATTTTATTTTGTATTCCATAATGTACTCCAGTTTTTCTTTGGCCTTCAACCATTCTGCAGACAGATTCAGAATCATGACCAAATGTAAATAAAAACATTCATATGTTTTGATCTAGCAATACCACTACTTGATCTGTGAACCAAAACCAATTAAATGGGGAAAAAAGGAAATGGATTTATATTCATATAAATATTTATAGCAGTTCTTTTCTGAGGGCAAAGAATCAGAAATTGAGTGTAGATCTATAAAATGGGAAATGGCTAAACAAATTGTGATATGTGATTATAATGGAGTAGTAATATAATGTAAGAAATAATAATCAAGATGCTCTCAGAAAAAAAAAGTGAGGCTTTCATGAGTTGATACAGTGAAATGTATGGTATATAAAGTAGTTGAAATATTGGAAGATGATCAGGTGTGAATGACATGTATTCTCAGTAATAGGATGATCTAAGACAATTCTAAAAAAGTTACAATCACCAGGGAAAGAATTGATGATTCCCAAATACAGATTGAAACATATTTTTTATTTTATTTTTCTTGAGGTGTTTTGTTTTTGGGGTTGGACTCTATGTATTATTTCACAACATGATTATCATGAAAGTGTTTTTGCATAATTATACATGTATAATCTATAACTTTTTTTGCCTTTTCGAGTGAAGGGTGGAGAGATAATAAGGAAGAGAATTTGAAATTCAAAGTTTAAAAAAATATGAAATGCTCTTACATGTAACTGGGAAAATATGCTAAATAGAACAAATCTTCCTAGAATACAGGAAGGCATATAAAAATAGAAATAGATTATATATGTGAGACCAGGAATCATTTTTACTAAAAATGGTAACACGTATTCATCATCTTCTCTATGCAATGAGCTGTGCTAAGCACCAGAAGTCTAGAAGAAGTGGGAAAATTCTCTTTCTTCAAGGAGATAACATTTTAATGAGGAGAAACTATGTAAATATGTACAAATCAGGCACAAATAGCAGAAAATAGAAGAAACTCCAGAGGGTAAAGCAGCCTCAGCTGAGAAACAGACAAAAGGTTCTTTAAGAACATCATTTTCAAAGGTATCCAAAGAAATTAACAGAAGGAATTAGAGAAAACTTTCTTACTATGAAGGATATGCCAAATGCACTTGCAAAGGTACTGAGATAAGTTTCATTTTTGTCTCTTTATTCCCAGCCTACTTCAATGTAAGATGCATGGTAAGACAATTAATAACTACTCTTTAATTCTCAAAATGATTTAATTTTAAAAATGTAATTCCTAAATTTAATAATTAAGAATTCAAATATGTTAAATCTAAAAAGAGGTGCTGAAATATTTTTAAACATAAATGAGGACTTGATTCATAAAAGTAAGTACATTGACATTATTTTCTTTTACTAGTTTGATTAAAGTGTTTTATTATTTTTCTTTTATTTTAGCAAAGGTGGAAAAACATAGAAACCACCAAATACCCCATCAGATGTATGATGAATAAAAAGTAAGGTTATAAGTGGCATACCAAAGCCTTCAAATACACCAAATAATGATTCGATGTTAATGAATTACCATTCCATGCCTAGAGAATCACAAGGCCTCCAATCAATCTTAGTGCTTATACGTTTGAGTTCAGCCTCCTTAATTTTATGTGTTTAGCTATGAATATTTCAAAATTTCCTAATCAAAGCACATTGAAACAATTGCAAAGTCCTGGTTTATGTTGAAATCTATCTCCCTTCTCCTTTGTAGCCTATCTCCATGCTACCATTACACTCCATCTTCCCACAATTATTAAAAAAAAAAAGATTATGAAGTAGATAAACTTTAGAATTTATTCTAAAATAGGTGAGAAAAACACAGCAAACCTTAACTTGTAAGTATTGAAGTTTGGTAATTTTTTTTTTATTGGTGTGTAGCTGAAGTTATAGAATAGTGGAACTATTTCCCAGCATATGTCATGCAATCTCTTCCAAAGTTCTTTGGAGAAATGTGCAGAGTTCCATTGGATCACTTCTTCTGACCTCTGTGTGAGCACTTGTATTGTGTGAGTTCTAAGGAAAACATATATTTGGCATTTGAACAATGTGACCACCCTATTGGAGTTGTACTTTCTTCACTAGAATCTGAATACTTGACATTTTAGTTCAAGAAAGGAGCTCACTGTTTGGTCCCTTACCTTGCCAGGTGACCTTTAGAGTTTTCCTAAGACAATGAAATGGAAGGGATTCAGTTACCTGGTATGGAGCTGGTATAGTGTCCATGTTTCATGGTATTCAATAATGAGGTCAGCACAATCACTCTGTAGGCTTTGGAAGCCAGTCTAAAACCTTTTCTTTCCCACACGTTTCTTCAAATACTCCTAAACACTGAGTTAGCTCTGGCAATGTGTGCATTAGTTCGATCATCTATGTTTACATCCCTGAAAAGTATGCTACCATTATAAGTGGACTTATCCATATCATTTGATATTTCTCCATTTGCTGTAACTAATGGTTTAATGCTATGGTGGAAAAATTATTTCTTTGGTGTTACTTGTGACCCCAAAACTAGCACAAGCCTCAGAGAATTGTTTGATACTTTGTTTGCATCTTAGTTTCAGAGACTGCTTTAATTTCACAAACATCTGGAAATAATCAATAATAATAATAATAATAATAATAATACATGTATCAAGTCTCCTCCATTTGAGTCTCAACTTGTAGCTCTTTCAAAATAAGTAATTTCCCACCATTGCAATAGTTGATTCCTTTTTCCTCTTCATTGAAGATATCTGAAAACACTGCTGAAACCACCATGCTAAAAGCATGAGAGTAAGCACACAACCCTGCTTCAATTCATTGGTTTCTGGAAAAGTACAAGAGCATTGCACATCATCCAGAATGTGGGCAAGTTTTCCATGATAAAACTTATGTACTATACTGACAAACTTTTCTGGGCAATCAAATGTTGTCAAACTTTTCAACAAGGCTTCATGATTGACAGTTATCAAAAACCTTGTTCAGATAGCCAAATGTATAAAGATCTTTGTCCTGCTCTTGGCATTTTTCCTGGAGTTTTAGGACATTAAACACCACATCAACTTTTCCTTGACCCTTTCTGAAATCAAAATAGCTATCAGGTAGATGAACCCTTTACAAGGGAAAGATAATCTTATTAAACAGGACTCTGGCAAGTATTTTGCCAGCAGTGATTGAGAAAGAAAAGTTCTGCCTTTGTAGAAATGAACAATGGAGACATCCTTGAACTCCTGGAGAATAAACTCTTGCCATGTAAACTAGAAAAAAAAATCAACTTTTGTATGAGCATGTACTCCCCTGCCTTTTAAATATCTGTTGTAACAGAATCAGCATTAAGACCTTTGCCACACAAGAAAAGCCTAAGGCATTCAAAACCCCTTCTTCACTTAGAAGTTCAACTACAGAGAGATTGATTTCAACCTGAGGTAAAAAGTCAATAGCTTCAGTATTGATTTATGATGATCTGTTGAGAACACTATAAAAGTGTTCATGCCATCTCTCCAGGATCATGTCCTTATCACGAATCAATGCAATTCCATCAACACCACGTAGTTGAAATACTTAATAAGTCTTTGGCCCATAAATAGACCAGGACAACATAAAAGTGTTTTGAATTTTTAATATCAATGTAAAAACTGAATTTTATCTATCCTATTAAACTAAGAATTCTGCATCTTTTTAAGCTTTGCTTTCACTTTACTTTTGATGGAGTTAAATGCTGGCTTCTTAGCAACAAATGCACTATTCTGCTGATACACTTTGTAAAATTCTTTTCTATATTTTACTTTTTTTAAATTTAGCAGTTTCTGAATTACTTCACATTTTTAATCAAACCAATCTTGATATTTGTGAATGTTGGTACAAAGAAGTAAATACGATGTGGTAACCGAATCTCCAAAAGCTGCCCACTCTTTTTCTGCCCCACTTTGCCAACCTTTGGTTGGATCAGCTTTCTGTTGACATTAACTCTTCTGACATTATTCCATGGCATTGTCACTTCTGTTGAATGTAGACACTAGAGGATAAGTCTATGATCAGTCCAGCACTCTGCATGATACATTGCCTTCTCTCTCTAACATCCTTTCCATATCTTCTTCTTACAATGACTTAGCTTATTAAATGTCAATATTTACTGTAAACCTGCATCCTCAAGCTCTTACTGCATTTAGATAAACAAAATACATATTGGAGATGATGTCTTGAAATACAAAATTTTCAATAGTAAGTCACCTTTACAATTGTTATATCTGATTTGATTTCTCCAAAGGACATCCTTTCTTATTTGATACTTTATTCGTACACTTGTTTTACAATTACCCAGAATTAAAAAAAAAAACATTTAATGTTAATATATTGAAGAAGAGGATCTCCAGATATTTATAAAATTTTATTTGGCCTCATTAGAAACAACACTAAATCAAGCCCCAAAATGTATTGTGGAGTGACAGAATGCACAAACATTTGAAATAAAAACAATTTTTTAGCTTAAGATATCTTAGAAAGACATCAGGAAATGTCTGTTTCATTTTGGTAAAGGGAGATTGCAGCCCAAAGAAGGTGCAGTGTAGGCAATCTAGCAGGAGACTCTTAGCCATAGCAGAATTCAGCAGTAGAGGCTCTTCAGTTCTTTATCAGTAAGCCAGTTATGAGATCTCCAACCCAAACACAGAAGGCAAATTTGGAGCCCTGGGCCCCAAGTATAAGAGAAGGAACTGGTCCATGTTAAGCTAGCCCAGTTGGAAAGCCAGTAGTACACAATGTTGGGGACAAAATCTTACAGCCAATATTTCTGATAAAGAAATATGGAGTGGAGGGAGAGAAAAGAGATAGTGAGCTTGAGGACAAACAGAAGTCCAATTTGGTTAAACATTTAGAAAAAAAAAAAGGATAATGTGAAAGAGAACTAGAGAAAGAGCTTGCAGTCTGACCAGATTACACAAAGCCTTATAAACAGTTCTAAAACTGAATTTGTTTTTGTTTTCAATTTTGAAGGCAGTAGTGATAAATATATATACACAATAATCACATCCATGCAACATGTTATAACTTATAGTAGACACTATGAGTACAAGAAAAAAATTAAGACATTCCCTATCCTTCAGGATCTTTAAATCTAATAAGAAAAACAAATTCACACAATGCAGATATTTACCAACCATAAAAAAAAATTAGAAACAAAACACCTTTATAGAGAAGATATTTGCACCTATAGGGAATGAGAAGAGTGGTCAAGCAGAAGGAGGTACTTGAGTTGAGGGAGGCATGAGAGTAATTAGGGAATATAAAAAACAAGACTAAGAAGGGAACATATTCCATATATGAAGAACAAATAAATAGAAATAGCAGGTAGTTTGTCATGTATGAGGAGGCAAAAATATCAATATGATTAGACCAGAAATTGTGTATATGGCAAAACTGTGTTAGAAGACTGGAAACAAATTTTGAAGGGATTTGACTTTCAAAAAGTTAGAGTTATATTTGGGTATTGAGGTTCTAGGAAGCCAATAGAGTTTACTAAATGGTGACATAATATTGTCAAGCTAGTGGTAAGAGAGAGGAAAGAAAAAACTTAAGCAATGGTATGGAAGATAGATTAGGGTGGGAAGAGATTAGAAGCAAAAAAGCCAATTGGCTAAAATGACAGGAAAAGATAACGATGAATGTTGGAGGGGATGTGGGAGAACTGGGACACTAATACATTGTTGGTGGAACTGTGAACGGATCCAACCATTCTGGAGAGCAATTTGGAGCTATGCTCAAAAAGTGATTAAACTGTGCATAACCTTTGACCCAGCAGTGTTTCTACTGGGCCTATATCCCAAAGAGATCTTAGAGGAGGGAAAGGGCCCCACATGTGCAAGAATGTTTGTGGCAGCCCTTTTTATAGTGGCTAGAAATTGGAAACTGAAGGGATGCCCATCAATTATCAATTGGAGAGTGGCTGAATAAATTATGGTATATTAATGTTATTGAATATTATTGTTCTGTAAGAAATGACCAGCAGGACGATTTCAGAGAGGCCTGGAGAGACTTCCATGAACTGATGGTGAGTGAAACTAGCAGAACCAGGAGATCATCATACACAGCAACAACAGTCTTACATGATGATCAATTCTGATGGACATGGCTCTCTGCAACAAAGAATTGTCTCAATCCAGTTCCAATTGTTCACTGGAGAAAACCATATACACCCAGAGAGAGGGATATGAAATATGGACCACAACATAACATATTCATGATCTCTATTGATATTTGCTTGCATTGTGTTGCCTTTCTATGATTTTCTTTTTTTTCTTGTAGATAGGATTTTTCTTGCATAACTTATCAAGTAATTCAACATTATTAACATGTCATGGACTTCCTGCCATTTAGGGGAGGGAAGGGGACTGGGGGTAAAATTTGTAATGGAAAGCTTTGTAAAGATCAAAGCTGGGGAACTACCCATACATATGTTATCCAAATAAAAAGCTTTAATTAAAAAAATAAATAAATAAATAAATAAAAGAAGCAAAAAAGCCATGTAAAAATCTAATACAGTAATCTAGATAAGAGGTTATAATGGCTTAAGTTGTGCTGATAACTGTGAAAGCAGAGAAGAGAGACTAAGACAATTTGTGGAGGATCAAAAGGCAAACTCTGGCAATAGTTTGGATACATAAAATGAGAGTAATGAGTCAAAATGGCACTGAAGTGGTTAACATAATTATTTGAAAAATAGTTATGCCCTAGATACTGAGAAGTTTTGGAAAACATTGGCTTAATAGGAAAAACAAACAAAAGCAATAATGAACAAACATTTTGATACATGTGGTATATATTTAGCTTGAGATGTCTCCATGAAATACAATTTAAAATGTACAACACAAATATGTATATGTATACGTGGAAGGTGAAATCATACGGAAAAAAAAAAAAAAGAGAGGAGATTCTTACTCTTGGACGTGTATATTTTTTTTGATAATTTTTGATAAAAGTATTCAATGTAGCATTTTTCTTTTTAATGGAAATATTTGATTTTATGCATTGGGGGGAAAATTATTCTTAGTAGGGGTCCATAGATTGTATCAGTACCAAAGTTGTCTTTCTTGCATAGTTATGTACATACATACACAATAAAACAAAAATAGAGAGATAGAGATAGAAAGAGAAAAGAAGAGACCTAAGGGCAGAGTCTTGGAGAACGCCCAGTGGTAGGGATTATGATTCAGCAAATAAGATTGAGCAAAAATGATGAGAACCAAGAGAGAGCACTGTCACACATAAGCATATACACATATATGTGCCATATACACATACATGCCCACACCATAAAGGGAAGTAAATATCCAGGAGAAAGTAATCGACAATGTTAGATGACTGTTTCTGTATTATATGAAGTGACAACATAGCTACCATGTAGTCAGTTTCTTTTTATATATATTTTTATAACCACCATAAAATTTTTCCATTTCTACTTTAAACTTTAGAAACAGCATTTTTTTTCATGTATACAATATGCATATTAAGAGAAGTTAAAGAAGAATGAAATACTTAAAGCTATCTGGTTTGCTTTTTTTTAAAAATTCATTGTACAAAGATTTATTTCTCCCTTTGATATTAAAAGGAAGCAAAGAATCTTCTGAGTATTTAATTGTTTCTAAGATAACTCATATGATGATACCATCTTTTTTGAATAAATTATGTAATCATTTTTAGTTGAAAGACACTAAACAGTTAAGGTAACTAAAATGCTACTACCCTATGGAAGACAGTTTTCAAAAACTGAATCCCTGTGTGAACATGGGCAAGTCACTTAACTTCAATTGCCTAAGTAAAAAACAAACAAAAGCAAAACAAAACAGAACAAAACAAAACAAAACAAAAGAAAAAACACAAACAAAAACAAACAAAAAAAAAATGATTCCCAAATTTAAAGCTGGAACAGATTTCAGAACTCATTTAACTCAATCTTTTTATTATACAATAAGGAAACTTTAAGTCAGAGAGATTTCAATTCATTGAACCAGAATTGAATCTGAGGCATGATTCAAACTCAAGGCTTTTGGAATGTAAGTTTAGGACTCTAAAAATTATAAATATTCATCAAAAAACAATTAAGTGGGTGATATGGATACTGACAGTTATTTATCCTCATTTGTTATACTTGCATTCAATCAATTCAAATGTTTAAGAAATAAATAAGACACAATAGATGATTGGATCATGAAATGAGCTGACTGTAACAGTGGGACAATAAATATTTGAAAAATATTTCA
This sequence comes from Myrmecobius fasciatus, assembly GCA_023553655.1. NCBI lineage: Eukaryota > Metazoa > Chordata > Mammalia > Dasyuromorphia > Myrmecobiidae > Myrmecobius > Myrmecobius fasciatus. The sequence goes on along the minus strand of JAJPUD010020263.1, from coordinate 13,265 downwards.
GTAGGGGCAGCTAGGTGGCGCAGTGGATAGAGCACCAGCCCTGAAGTCAGGAGGACCTGAGTTCAAATCTGGTCTCAGACACTTAACATTCCCTAGCTGTGTGATCCTGGACAAGTCACTTAACCCCAATTGCCTCAGCAAAAAGCTAAAAAAAAAAACAAAAAGAAAAAAGAAAAAGAAAAATATTTCAGTAGAATTTACTCCATAAACAAAAAAGTCTAGTATTTGGAAACCATACAAAAATTAAAAAAACAAAAACAAATAAACTTCAAATATGGTAGCTAAGAATATCAACTTGAGATTTTTAGCCAAGTATATCCTTTATCTTCAACACCAATCATCTTAGGTGAAGAAAATTCTCTCTATCTCTCTTTCTCTCTTTTTCTCTTTCTCTCTCTCTGTCTCTCTCTCTTTCTGAATCTCTCTCTGTCTCTGTCTCTCTGTCTTTCTCT
>JAJPUD010020263.1:0-12803 GCA_023553655.1 Myrmecobius fasciatus | reverse complement strand
TCTCTCTTTCTGAATCTCTCTCTGTCTCTGTCTCTCTGTCTTTCTCTGTCTTTCTCTCTTTCTTTCTCTCTGTCTGTCTCTCTTTGTGTGTCTGTCTGTCTCTGTCTCTCTCTTTCTCTCTGTAAACTGAGATAAACACAGATTTATTAGCAGCCTAGAGTAACAATAAATGTATGGGACCAAATTTTCACCTAGGTTTTCCTGACTCAAGGTCCCAAACTGTTCAGTTTGACATTTGGCTTCTTAATAATAATATGTCTGAGACATTTGTATAAAATGATTTAATCACAATTCTTCTGTGATAATGAAATAGCAATCGTTAGTAAATAAATCTGCAATGCCATAGAATTTAACATTATTTTAGCTTTGAGTTGTATTTTTTCTTAATTTATAGAACAATATAGACCATATCACATTTTGGTGAGAGAGACAGAGAGAGAGACATACACACACACACACAGAGACAGAGAGATAGAATTAGCTTGTGAGGAGAACAGATATAGCATGCTGTAAAGAGAGCTAGATTCAGATTCTAGATAGAAAAGATGGAAAAGGGAATTGGTTAATAGGGGATTGGAATATCAGAGGACTTTATATTTTACTATGGAAATGACTGTGTGCCAATACAGCTTATTTAGTGTTTCACTGGTAATATAATTGAACTTCTGCTTTGAGAAATTCACATTTGGGAGACAGAGACACGTTTTCAGAGTAAAGGTAGGGACTAGTCTGAGTTCTTCCACAGAACCCTCCAAATACCTTTAAATAATGACTCTAAACACATTTTAGATCATCAAAGCCCACAAAAAGATGGGTTGGAATGGTTTTGCAGACAAAGAGAGCTTAGAAAGTCACCAGCAAATGTTTCCCAAAAAACTTCCAACTTCCCAACTTCCAACATTAGGGAAATGTTTCTGGGAGTTATTTTACTGTTCAAAAAAGTATGAGAAGAGGGAAGGGTGATAGAAGGGAAGGCATATTGGGGGAGGAGGTGGTCAGAAGCAAAACATTTGTGAAGAGAGATGGAGAAAGGAGAGAGAAAATAGAATAGATGGACATGTAAAAACCAGAATGATAGAAAATACAGTTACCAATAATAAATGTGAAAAGAAAAAAATTGAAGCATTTCTCTGATAAAGGCCTCATTTCTCAAATATATAGAGAAATGAATTAAATTTTATAAAAAAATAAGATACATTCCCCAATTGATAAATTATCAAAATATATGAAAAGTATTCCAGTAATCAAAGCTAGTTATAGCCATATGAAAAAACAATATATTCTAACTCCTATTGCTTGGAAAAATGAAAATTAAAACACTTATTAGATAATACTTTATACTTATTAGGGTGACTAATTGACTAGAAAATAGAGTGGTGGTCCTTCTTTCTCAAAGAAGACCAAAATGATATCACCATGATAGAAATAAGTTACAGTGTGTCTGACAGTGGCCACTCAGACCTATAGGAGCTTGGAATGCTGTCACAGGTCAAATAGTCTCTATGAAAATACAAATAATTCCCTTGAACATTTGGTACAGACTCTCTAATTTTGTCCATCTTGTGTTTCTTCTAAGCTAATTCACTTTTGCTTTGCTCATAGAGCACGGCACATTCTCTACCAGGGTCTCCCATGTCATACAATCAGTTCTGAAATTCTTAAGAGATACTTTGAAAGTGTTCTTGTATAGCTTTTTCTGACCACTTGGTAAGCACTTGCCTTATGTTAGTTCTCCATAACATAATCTTTTTTGGCAAACATACATATGTTGGAGGGAATGTTGGGGAAATGAGACATTAATGCATTGTTGATGGAATTGTGAACTGATTCAACTATTCAATACAGCTGTTTGGAACTATGTCCAAAGGGCTACAAAGCCATGCATACACTTTCACCAAATAATACTATTCCTGGTCATATATCCCAAAAGACATTTAAAAATAACCCTATATATACAAAACTAATTATAGCATTTTTCTCAGGGTCAAAAGTTGAAAATTGTGGGGATTCCATCAATTGAGGAATGGCTGAATAAAATATCATTTGTGATTATAATGAAATATTTCAGTTCTATAAGAAATGAGGAACAGGATGCTCTCAGAAAAACCTGGAAAGTCTTCCATGAGCTCATACAAAGTGAAATGTAATGTTTACAAAATAATAGCTCTATTGTGGGATAATTAGCTATAATTTTCAGCAAAATAATGATCCAATTCAACTCTGAAAAACTTGTGGTGAAAAATGCTATCCACTATCCATACTCAGAAATAACGGTGTTTTGACAATTTTCTCCAATAAAGAGGAGTATTTTTTTTTGCTGTTGTTGTTGTTTTGTTTTGAGGTGGTGCCCATTTTCTTTCACAACATGACTTTTAGGGAAATGTTTCCCATAACTTCACAAGAAATTCACATTTGTGGATGACAAGAGATTGGATTGGGATGAGAAGAGACTTGAGGCAAGAAGGATTAACGGTGTTTTGACAATTTTCTCCAATAAAGAGAACTAATTAGTGAGACATTGCAAAACTGAGGTCTATAGAATATGAAGATAGACTGCATGCAAGGGTAGAGATTTCAGGAGAGGGTGAATGATGATACCTAGGTTTCAAGTCTGGTGGCCTGGAATAGTTGTATTAACCTTGATAGTAATAAGCAAAGTTATGGATGATGGGTAGTGGAAAAGATAAGATTAGGTTTGGAGTTATCAAGTTTGAGATAAAGATTAGACCTTTGAGTTGAGATTTGTGAAAGACATTTGGTGACATGAGACTGAAAGTCTTCACAGGGTAGGGAAGAAAAGATAGATTTGAGCATCACTAACATGGCAGTGATAAATAAATACGTGGAAACTCATGAGATTGTCAAATGAAGTAGTATAAATGAAGTGAAATGATGAGAATGAAGAGAAAGAAAATTCATGCTTGTACACAGATACACATATATATCATGTATATATGTACATCTTTATTGTGATATACTTTTATGCATGAACATGTATTTATATATATGCATATGTATACATATTTTAGAAAAATGGAGAGTAAGAGAGGCAGCAGAATGGGGCAGTGGATAGAGTACTGGTAACATAGTCAGGATGATCTTACTTCTAATATGGTTTCAGAGACTTCCTAGCTGTGTGATCTGGGCCAAGTCACTAAACCACAATTCCCTTGCTTCAAAAAAAAAAAAAAAATTTAAGAGGAAGAAAATTTTCAGATAATTTACAATTCATTTAGACCTTTATAATATTTGTGTATATGAAACATGATAGAAGTATTTTTTAAAATTTATTTTAATATGCATGGAATAGATAAATTAAATAAATACACAGACACAGAGACATATCAATGTATATAGAATATATGCATGTGTGTAAATATGCCTGCCTACATACCAATACACCCACATATATTATATATATGTATATATATGCATGTGTATATGCATATATATATATACACACACACACAAACACACACACATACATGAAGACATCAGGTATTTTAAAATATGCTATTTCAAATTCATGAGAAATCTCTTGAAATGTTGATAGTGAGCCCATTGCCACCTTGTTGTCTGGTGAATTTCCCTTGTCCAGGTATAAATACTTGAATGATTCTTCATCTCTCACTTGAAAATGTTATCCATTTAGTTAATATAACCTGAATTCTTAAGACAAATGACCCAGCAATTCCAAATCCCAGTTTATATGAAGCTGTCCCTTTGTACATGATGAGAATGCATGTAGTTCATCTTTGATTGAAGGGGTAGGAGGTTTTGACATGTTACCAAAAGAAGGATTAAAACTGTCTCTCAATTTTCAGAAAGGGATTTCAAATAGCAGTTGTATGTCTCAAAACTCTACTTTCAGCATAAAACAATGGAAAGCATGTTTAAATCAAATGACTGAGACCATTTTCTTGGTGGGTGATCTCCCTTGACACTGAGATACTTATCTCCCAGAGTAAAGCATTATTCTTTAAAAATCAAGTCTCATCCCTTATTAGTCATCTTAGTGACCCTGGAAAGACAGGCCCGTGTGATATATTCTTTGCACGAGAGAATTTATGAGTGACACATCTGATGGAGAGCTGTCATTCTGCCTTCTGTTGGGCTGCCTTTTTCACATTGATTTCTTGGGAGGTGAAGATGTACTCAGGCAGTGGAGATTGAGTGCATGTAGTTTACTGTGATTAAGTCAATTGCAGGTGATGGACCGATTACTGGTGGCAGCCTTTTCTTCCTAAATCATAGGGAGGAGACAACATAAATGATAAGAATATTAGCTTTTTACATTTTCTAGTTTGAGGTTACCAGTAAAAGTTATTTTGTCAGCTCCAAATATATCCATATTTGAAAATATAAAAATCTTCTTATTATTGCAAAATAATCACCTTGATGGGTTCTTGGCTCAAAAGTGATGGAGAATCAAATTTGTCATGAATGTTATAAATCTATACTGAAGGGAATTCAGAGGGCAAAAAGAAAACCTGCGCAAACCAGACTTGGTATATTCATGGAGTAAATATTGGTATCACTCATCCATATTTAACAAAAATCAGTTTGTTAAGCAGATTTTCAGGGGTGGACAATTTTGTGGGATTTCATGGTCAAATAATTCATCAGCAAATGAGCTGGCTGTTGATGATCAACATTTCCATCCTTACCTGACATGGTATTTGGAAAGCAAAGTCATGCTTTGCTGGAATAGGACTCCAAATCTCTGCAATAAAACAATGTGCCATAATTTGTGCATCTCTGAATTTTTCTGTAAGAATGAAGATTCAGCACCATTCCAAAGTGAGGCAGCAATGTATAGCCCACAAGACTCACGGACAATGCGCGTAAGGAAATTAACAATATGAACAAGGAAATGCTAATACATTGTTGGTGGAATTGTGAACAGATCCAGCCATTCTGGAGAGTAATTTGGAACTATTTCCAAAGGACTATCAAACTGAGCATACCCTTTGATTTTACAGTTTTTCCACTGGGCCTGTATCACAAAGAGATCATAAAAAGGGAAAAGGACCAACATGTGCAAAAATGTTTGTAGCAGCATTTTTGGAGTGACAAGGAACTGGAAACTGAGTGGATGCCCATCATTTGGAGAATGGCTGAATAAGTGATTGTATATGAATGTGATGGAATATTTTTCTATAAGAAATGACTAGCAGTATGATTTCAGAAGAGCCTGGAGAGACTGGCATAAGCTGATACTGAGTGAAGTGAGTAGAACCAAGAAAATATTGTACACAGCAATAGCAAGATTACATGAAGATCAATTGTCATGGAGTGGCTCTTTTCAACAATGAGATGATCCCATGTTCCATTTGTCTTGTGATGAAAAGAGCCATCTGCACCCAGAAAGACTCTGGGAACTTAGTACAGATCACAATATAGTATTTTTACCTTGGTTGTTATTGTTCACTTGTTTTTGTTTTCTTTCTATTTTTTTTTTCCTTTTTGATGTGATTTTTCTTATGTACTATGACAATAGTGGAAATATATATGGAAGAATTGCACATGTTTGACATATTGGATTACTTGACATCTAGGGGAGCAGGTGGGGGGAAGGGAAGAAAAAATTTGGAACACAAGGTTTTACAAGGGTGAATGTAGAAAATTATCTGTGTCCATGTTTTTAAAATAAATAGCTTTAATTTTTAAAGAAAGTATTTGAACTTCATAGAACTAGCAAGAAAAGTGGCTAAAAGTGAATGACTACCTAACAAGTAAAGAAATAGTGGGAGACATTAGATTCTCTTGATGAATTCTGGTGATCATAGACAAATTATTTTTATCCCTTATTACTGAAATTCCAGAAAGATATTATTGCTGATATACTGGTAGTAAAATTTGAAAGTTCATGGAGAACAAGTAAGGGGACAGAATGTTGAGAAAAAGGACAAAAATAGAGCTAAGCTACTGAACAAAATGATATAATGGCAGAATGAAAACATCATGCATCAGGGAGAATCCAATTTTTGAATCTTACCTCTGACACTGACTGGTGATGATACTTTATATAAAGTAATTAACCTCTATAAACTGCAGACTCCTCATGTGTAAAATATTTAGCTTGATATATAGAATCTTAGATAGTAAAGAAATAACAGCTCACTAGCCAGGAGACAAATAGGAATAGAAATAATAATTTAGGAAAAAAAATTGTAATATATATATATATGTATATAATATACTTTTTTTTTTACTATGTTAAAGACACTATGCTAAATTCTGGGTATATATTCTAATAAGAAAAGACAGTGTGTATACAAGGAAAACTTGAAGGTCTGATGAATAACACTTGGTAAGTAGTTGGACAGAAAATGATATGAAGATCTTCCTATGAAGAAATATAAAGTTTAATAACTCATCTCTTTGAGCTTGGTGATTCACAGGCAGAGTTAGAGGTTTAGGATTAGAAGAAACAGGGAGAGTCTCAGAAAGGGGAATATGGATGCTGGGGTCTAGGTAGTTTACTAGGAAATGGCAATCTAATAATTACATTGTTTTTCCTCCTTATATTCCTGTGAAGATTAAAAGAATAGAGAAGGAGAAACAGAGACAGAGACACAGAGGGAGAGAGAGACAGAAACAGAGAAAGGAAACCGATCAATATAATGCTAAAAAATATTTTGCAATTATTTCTACAATATTTAACATGATAATTGGATATCTAGAAAAATAAAAAAAAATCATAAACACTTAAGAACAAGTAATTCCATAAATTAGTTTTGGTTTTCAATTAGTAAATCAGACTTTAGCACAATTTGATAAAGTTTTGATATTATTTTTTTATTTAAAACAGTAATTATAAGATAATACAAATACATTTTTATAATATTATACATCCTTATGAAAATTGACTTATCCAAGTCAGGGAGTATCCACTGTTGATAATTGTGTGATCTGGGTCAATTGGCAGAAGCAAAGAGTAGACACTAGTGTTTAGGTGCAAGAAAAAAAGTGTCTTGCCACTTGCCTTTTGGTTCTGTGCTGTGCTGGGTTCTTGATCATTTTGGTCTCTAACTTGGCTAAAGACATAAATGGTTGTCTTATTTTTAGTCTCAGAAGACCCAGACTTCTTCTTTTATTTTTTTTATTTGCATAACATATGTGTGGGTAATTCTTCAACATTAACCCTTACATAGCTTTCTGTTACAAATTTCCCCCCCCCCAACTCCCCACCCCTGCCCTAGATGGCAGGATATCCACTACATGTTAATTATGTTAAAATATTGTCAAATCGAATATATGTATACATATTTCCGAACTTATCATTGTTGTGCAAGAAAAATCTTTTCTACACAGAAGACATATCAGATAAAGGAAACACAATGTAAGCAAACATCAATCAAGAGTATGAGAATGTTATGTTGTGGTCCACATCTCACATCCCTCTCTCTCAGTGTATATGGTTTTCTTCAGTGAACAATTGGAACTGGTTTGAAACATTTCATTGTTGAAGAGAGCCATGTCCATCAGAATTGATCATCATATAGTATTGTTGTTGCCATGTATAATGATCTCCTGGTTCTGCTCAATTTACTCAGCATCAGTTCATACAAGTCTCTCCAGGCCTCTCTGAAATCATCCTGCTGGTCATTTCTTACAGAACAATAATATTCCATGACATTCATATACCATAATTTATTCAGCCACTCTCCAATTGATGGGCATCCCTTCAGTTTCTAGTTTCTAGCCACTACAAAAAGGGCTGCCACAAACATTCTTGCCATGTGGGGCCCTTTCCCTCTTCTAAGATCTCTTTGGGATATAGGCCCAGTAGAAACACTGCTGGGTCAAAGGGTATGCACAGTTTGATAACTTTTTGAGCATAGCTCCAAATTGCTCTCCAGAATGGCTGGATCCAAGACCCAGACTTCTAAAAAGACTGACCACATTGTTTGACAGGAGAAATATATAAATCTTTAAACCTAATATATTAAACTCAGTAAACTATCACATTTACTAAGGAGAAACATAGAAGTTTGCTTTTGGGTTTAAAATTCAGCTTCACAAGTATAAGCTGCTCCAGAGAGGTTAGATAATGATCTAGCTGAATAATATCTGTGTAGTTGTGTGTGCTACAAGTACAATGTGAATTAATAGTTTGATGCCAGCAAAAAAAAAAAAATGCAAATTAGGAATATGGGCTGATGTAAGTACACACTGTTTCCTGGCTGGACACTCATTTCTCACAGAATCACTGAAGCACAAATTCACAGAATCTGAGAATTAGAAAGGAAACCAGATGGCTGTTTAACACAGTCCACACATGCATGAGGCTTTTCTAAGAGATATAATTTCCAGATGTATAGAATGCTCATTAAAATGTAGACTCCCTGAGGACAGGGGCTGTTAAGTTTTTATATCTTGACATCCAGCATTATGCATTCTACTGAGTAAAAGCAAATTTAAAATGTTATGAGATTGAACAAGTAATTGATTTGATAGGGATAAGGTAATCTCACTCTACACTTCCTTGGCAGACCAAATGATCTCTGGAGTTCTGTATTTAGTTCTTTTTGTTCCACATAATAGAATACCAATCAGTAAGGGTAAAGGTTATGGTTAGGGGCGTTAATCCTTTCATGCTTATCAGGGCAATTTAAAGGCTATAGAAATGCAAAGACAGGACTGGAGAAAACTTGAAGGGGAACATACTTAGGCTCTTCAAGTATCCTAAGGACAATCAAAAGGAACAAAGATTAGTTTTGTTTGGTAATCTAAGAGAAAAAAAAAAACTGGAAATAGTCCCCCAAAATAAGAAAGAATAAACTATTCATTTGAGGAAAATCTGCCTACCACTTGTAGCTTTTCAAAAAGGAAAGATTTTGAGGAAGGACAGGGTAAAAGGAAAGAGAACAGAATAAACACAGAAAAAGTAGGAAGGAGGAAAATACAGTGAGAATTCAGAACTTTGAAGAAAAGGAAATAATTTATTTGATAAAATTCTTCTCTCTCAAATATATAGAAAATGAGTTAAATTTACAAAAATAAGAGCCATTCTTCAACTGATAAATGACCAAAAAATTAAATTTTCAGGTGAAATAATCAAAACTATCTGCATATCATATGAAATTGATCTAAATCACTATTGATTACAGAACTTCAACTTAAAATGATTATGACATAATGCATCACTTATTAGATTAATTAATAGGTCAGGAAAAAAATTACAAACTTTTTAGGGGATGTGGGAAAATTGAAACACTAATGTATTGTTGGTAGAGTTTTGGACTGATTCAAACATTCTGTAGAACAATCTGGAGTTATGCCAGAAAGGTTATAACATTATGTATACCCTTTGATATAGCAATATCACTCCTAGATCTGTATCCAAAAAAAAAAAAAAGAATTAAAAAAACAAAGAAAAGAACCTATATGTGCAAACATATTTATATCAGTCCTTTTCTAGAGGCAAAGAATTGGAAAGTGAAGGGATTCTCAGTAATTGGAGTATTCCTGAACAAAAGTGTGGTATAGAATCATGAGGGAATACTGTTGTGCTAAAAGAAATAATTAGCAGGATGCTCAAAGGACAATCTCACAAAATTGATTAAAAAAAAAATTAACTCTGTAGAACCAGGGAGAAATTGTGCCCAATAACAACCATATTATAAGATAATTAACTGTGAATGACTTAGCAATGTCCAAAACAATTCTGTAGCATTTATGATGAAAAAGTCTATCCATTTCCAGAGAAAGAACTGATGGAGTACAGATTGAAGCATGCTTTCAATGTGTATTTTATTTTTCTTATTGTTTTTTTTTCTTAAATTTTGATCTATATTTTCTTTTACAACTTAACTAATATGGAAAGATGTTTTACATGGCTATACATCAAATTGGTTGCCTTCTCTACGAGGAGGAGTGTAGGAAAGGAGGTAATTTCAAATTAAAATTTTAAAAAATGAATAGTGAAATTGTTTTTACATGCAATTGGGGAAAAATAAAATGCTAAATAAAATCAATTTCCCCGAATGGAATGAATTTCCCCTTATTAGGAATAATCAGACAAAATTTGCTCAATTCAAAAGCATCCAAAGACTAAATGGTTTGTGAATTGCCTTTGAAGATTTATATTTTATGAGTCTGTGCTTCAGTAATTCTCTAATAACATGAAATGGTAATCTGAGAAATGAGCTTATACTGATACAAGGGCAAGTTCATAAGCAAATAATTGTACACTATCCCAGTAGTCTTTCTTTAAATAACTATCTCAGGACAGATCTCTTAATTCAGGATCAAGAGTGAGGGAAAGTTTTAATTAACTGTAAAGTGTAATGTGTAACTTTGGGAAATCTATTTTCTAGCCAAAACTGAGCTTTATCTTCTCAACTTGGCATGCCAAGCTCTAATTCGCTATTATCATACAAGCTGACCACCAGTCCATTGAAGATGGTACTCTAACACTACAATTTAGTTTTCCTGAATTTCCTCAAAAGTTATTTGTATTCTCTTATATGAAATCTTCCCTAATGCCGCCAGAAACAAACAAACAAACAAACAAGAAACAAACAAAAACCTGTCTGAAAGAATGCTGGATTTATAGTCATTGAACCTAAATTTAAATCTTCATGTTGTTCCCCCCACAACATACACACTAGTACTACTTCTATAACATTGGTCAAATCAATTCAAATATCTTGACCAATTTCTTTCAACCCTGTTTAATGAAAAGGTTAGATAAATGATATCCCATGTCTCATCCAGTTCAAAATCCACAGTCATATGAATTTCTCAACTATCTATTAAAATCTTTTTTTAAACTGTTTTGATTGCATGAAATTCTATTTTTGAGTTATATTTTTGATGTATGTCATTTTTCTCTTCCACCCCTCACTATAAATTGCAGGTTCTATGAAGGTAAGGACTTTGCTTGTTTGTCAATTTTAAGGGTACCTGACACATTTAGATTTCTTTTTTCTAAAACCCAGACATATTTTTTTCCTAGCATAGACTCTCCCTGCAATGAAAAAAATTGACAATGTTACTGTAATTTTCCATATTAAATTTATTCTTGGGAAATGTAAAATTTGTGTCTGAACAATGATTATGTAGTTAGTATATTTCAAAAACTGGATTTTAATCCAGATCTTCCTCCTTCCAAGATGGGCAAGTACCTATCATGCCAGTCTATCTCTTCATGAAACCTTAGACTATTCTGTCAATAAGATGGGATTTCTTAGCTTTATTCTTCTATGCCCTTTTACAAGACACATCTGACAAGTTGTGTTCTGTTCTGGGCATTGACGACTTAGGGCACATACACAGCAAATAAACTATGATGGTGAAAGGCCTTTAGATTAAGACTTAGTTGATGGTTCTAGACATGTTTTGATTAGAAATGACAGTTTTGGAGGGAACTGATAGTATCTTTAGTCCCTGCTGTGAGCTGGACTACATGGAATTAGTGGATTAGTCTGTGGGATCCTTTACTCGGCCTTGTACACATTTTGCTGTGATTCCACGTGGCTATTTCTTTTTTTTTTTTTTTTACAAAATTTCTAAGAATCCCTTTCTTCCCCTTTCTTCTTGTCCTGACATCCTATTCCAGATGAAGCCTCAAGTATCTGCTCTGTTTTCACTTTTGTTCCTCCTACTTTTTCCCAATCTTCCCAGTCCCTTTCAGTCTATTGGCAAAGAACAGAACAAGCTATAAATACCATTTTCTGTCTTATCTTCATGAGAACTGCTGATCCTTTCAACACATATGCCATTGAATCCTCCTAGAAGTGTTGTCCTCCCCAACCGTAATGAGAATTTCTTGAGACAAGAGAATATATTGAATTTCTGGTTATACCTCTAGGCCTTAAACAACTTTTTAAAGAGACTTTTAGTTGTTTTCAGCTTTGCCCAACATTTTGTGACATCATTGGGGGTTTTGTTGGTAAAAATTGTGGAGTGGTTTGCCATTTCCTTCTCCAGCTCATTTGATAGAGGACAAACAGAATTAAGTTTTTTGCCCAAAGTCATGGAGCTAGTAAATATATGAAGCAAGATTAGACCTTTGGAAGATGGGTTTTTCTTAGTCTAGGCCTGTCATTCTATCCAATGCACTACCTGCCTTGCTTCTGTACGCAGTATGTGCTTAATACATTTTTTCATACATCCATTTACCTCTTCATTTATTCCTATATTTGAAGATTTGTAACACTGAAGAGAGAGTAAAGTCGTATTGTTTGATTAGGAAAGTTAAATAGTTAATGGACAGATTTCAGAGAGGTAAGTTTGGACTTGTTGGAAGGAAATATTTTGCTTCTTTAGAAGCTGTCAAGCAAAGACTGACTCACCCTTTATTGGAATCACATACAATAAATTTACATAAAAGAAAAAAAGTTCTCCTTATTTAGGCCCTTAAATATCAAGCAATTCTGAGATTTTTTTTTATTAAAGCTTTTTATTTGTATAACATAGATATGGGTAGTTCCCCAACATTGATCTTTAGAAAGCTTTCCAATACAAATTTTACCCCCAGTCCCCTCCCTTCCCCTAGATGGCAGGAACTCCACGACATGTTAATAATGTTGAAATGCTTGAGAAGTTATGCAAGAAAAATCCTATCTACAAGAAAAATAAAGAATCAGAGAAAGGCAACACAATACAATCAAATGTCAGTAGAGATTATGAAAATGTTACGTTGTGGTCCATATTTCATTTCCCTGTCTCTGGGTGTATATGGTTTTCTTCAGTGAACAATTGGAACTGGTTTGAGACAATTCTTTGTTGCAGAGAGCCATGTCCATCAGAATTGATCATCATGTAATACTGTTGTTGCTGTGTATGATGAT
>JAJPUD010020262.1:0-15981 GCA_023553655.1 Myrmecobius fasciatus | reverse complement strand
TGTCTCTCAGTCCTGCTCTGAACAGTCATTCAGGTTTACAACATGGCTCCTATCCCTGCACTTCACCCAATGAATGCTGTTTCCACCTTTAGTGCTGATCTGTTCTACTCTCAAGAAATGGCCTTGGAAAAAGAGTTCACTATTGATTCAAACTAAGCCACTGTGATCTCCTGGGGCAGATCCATTTTTTCAAAACTCACAGAGAACTTTTTACTTCTAGTCCAACGACAGAATAGTAGTAACTTATGAAATAAGTTACAGAACAAAAAGAGCACAGTTTCTAAAGTAGACAAAGGTCTGCTTTGGAACCTTGTGGCTAAAATGAGTTAGTCAAATATTACCATGACTATATCCCACAAGGCTTCCGGAGTCAGACAAAGTAGCAGAGAGATCTACTGTGGTAAATTCTCCCAAAGTCTTTTAAAGCTGCAAATGTCATAACCCATGGGTTAGCTCCTTTACTTGATTCTTAAAACTTTTTTCATTCAAGATCCCTTTTCACCCCAAAATTTTTATGTGACGCCAGGCAAATAGGTATATAAAATAGGTATACAAATTAAACATTTACTGATAATAAATCATAATTTTGTGACCTCCACATTCAGTTACAAGACCATATATGGGGTCGCAAACCACAGTTTAAGAAGCTGAGTCTTACAGTTGCAATAGACTTGTGATGGAAAGAACTGTTCATACCCAGAGGAAAAACTACAGAGAATGAATGTGAATCAAAGTATGGTATTTTCACCTTTTGGGGGGTGTTATTTGTTTGCTGGGTTTTTTATTTTCTTTCTCATGTTTTTCCTCCTTTTGATTTGATTTTTCTTGCACAGCATAAAAATATGGAAATATGTTTAGAAGATATGCACATGTTTAACCTATAGCGGATGGCTTACTGTCTAAAGGAAAAGGGAGGAAGCAAAGTAGGGAGAAAAAAATTGCAACACAAGATTTTGCAGGGATGAATGTTGAGCTCAGCTCTCTCTTGACTCTTAATTCCATACTTTTGGGGACTGGTCTTAGATTTCATTGGTGTGATGAAGTCCTCTCCGAGTAAACTTCCCCTACCAAGGCAGTCTAGCATATGTCTTACAATGTTTTAGTCTTTGAGAGCCCAGAGTTTAAGTAGCTCCTCCAAGATCACAGATAATGTGGCCACAGTTAGGCTTGACCCCCATGTCTTCCTGGCTCCTTAGCCACCAGCACCCCCCACCCTCTCACCCCACCTTATCCCACCCCCTCCTTCCAACTCCCTTTCCATGACAAGAGGACCCAGAATTCATAGACATTCCAGTCCGAAAAGAGAACCAATGAGACTGATACCAATTAGTAAGGAGGACATTAAGAGGAGACAAAACCCTATACTTCATCAGCAGGTTCAACACTCTCCCAGGGCCGAGCCCAGCTCCTGCCTCCTCGAATAAATGAGTGTTTTCATAATATGATATGATTAAAGAGCTTAATAATAGTAATAACAATAATGATAGCTAAGTTTTATATAGGGCCAGGAATTGTGCTAAGCACTTTATAATTATTATCTCATTTGATCCTCATGATAACCCTCCAAGATCAGTGGTATTATTATTTCCATTTTACAGATGAGGAAACTGAGGCAAGCAAACTTGCCTAGGGCCTCACAGCCACTAAATGTCTGAAGCCAAATTTGAACTTGCGTATTACTAACTCCAAGACCAGCTCTCTATCCAATGTATCACCTAGCAGTCAGTCTCCCAATGATACATCTCTGCACATTTAATTAAACTGGTCCTTAGACAGCAGATATTTAAGTCTGCCCTTGCTCTATAAACACAACCCTTCCAGCTTGGGAAGAACTACTAGAGCTGATGTTTTACTTGAAATAACCTGGAATAAGTCAGAGTCACCCTTGCACTAGGGAGACATCAGAGGGGGCTTTGGGTGGAGGTGACGTAGATAAATGCAATCTACATATTCACTACCCCCTCATCATGGAGGCTATTCCAGAGCAGTGCATTCCTTCTCCCTATCCTCCCAGTCACCCAGGTTGGCAACCTCCATATAAACTTCAGCCCTACCCCCACTTAGCTTTCCACTCCATCTGTTGTCAAATCTTGTCCTTTCTCCCTTCATGACACCTTTGCTTTATGCCCCCTTCTCTCCAGCCACGTGGTCCTTATCACTCTTCCCCTGACCTGCTTCTCCAATGTGTTGCTTGATCTCTCTGCCTCAAGTCTCTTCACACAATTTCTCCTTACTAACTAAAGCAGATCTGATCATCCCCAACAGACTCCACTGGCTCTCTCACCCTTCCAGGCTCACCTTGGCCCCTTCTTACCCTGCCAATCTTCTTATACTCTACTCCCCTAAGCATCTTCAAAAATCCAGCCTGGCCTTCTTACTGTTCCTGAAATATGGCACTCCCTCTGCTAATTTCATTCACTTCTCTGGCTCCCCCTTCTTACTTTGGCTTCCTGGTTTCCACAAGTCCATCAATAAACATTTAATAAGCACCTACTATGTGCCAAGTTCTAAGTGAAACATTGAGGATTAAGTGCCTGCTTTCAAAGAGCTCCCTTTTAAATGAGAAGACATGCAAAAACTATGAACAAAGAATATAGAAGATAAATTGAAAATAATAAACAGAGGGAAGGCATTAGAATTAAGTGATACTGGGAAAGACTTTCTGTAGATGGGAATGGAAGAAACCAAGAAGTCAGGAGGTGGAGATGAGGGGAAAGAGAGCAATCCAGGCATGGGAGACAGTAAAAACACTGAGACTTGCAAGATGGAGTTTTTTCTTTGAGGAACAATGAGGAGGCTAAAGTCACTAGGCTGGGGGGGAGAAGGAGGAGGAAGGGGCTGGGAATAAGTTATAAGAAGACAGGAAAAGTAGAGAAGAGTGGGGCAAGTAGGGAGGGGGCTGGCTGTAAAGAGTTTTGAGGACCAAAAAACAGAATTTAAAATTGGATCCTATAAGTGATAAGGAGCCATTGGAGCTTATTGAGTTGTCAGACCTCACTTTGACAGGTGAATGCAGAACAGACTAGAGAGGGAAGAGGCTTGTGGCAAGAACATGCCACAGCTATTGCAAGAGCTCACACTTGAGGTGATGCACCAGAATGGCGGCAATGTCAGAGGAGACAAGGAGGGGCATGTGGGATTCCCTTTGTTTCTCCACTGCTAGGACTTTTCCTCTGAGATAATCCTCCATTTACACCATATAAATCTAGTATATGAATAGTCTGCTCTTGAAGACAGGGATGTATTTTTGACTTTCATTTTATCGATGGCATTTAGCACAGTGCCTGACATATAGTAAATCTTTAATAATTGCTGCTAACTGATGGCTTGATGCCATTCCTGGAATGCTCTCCCTCCTCACCTCAGAATTCCAACTTCCCCAGTTTCCTTCAAGACTCAATTCAAAGCTAACCTCCTACAATAGGTCCTTTCCTGCCCCTCAAACTGCTAACTTCGCCCTCTGAGATTACCCTGTATCACTGTCTATATCTCACAAGTCCATCATTATCTACATGTTGTCTCCCTAGTTAGAATGTCAGATGCTAGAAAGCAGGGATTGTATTTTTGCCTTTCTTTGAATCCCCAGCATTTAGCTCATTAACTGGCATATAACAAGTATTTAATGAAATCTTGATGACTGACAGCTGAAGCACCAATTTGCCCATGTTCTGTTAAGCTTCAGATCATAAATACATGTCTTTAGGACAGGTGACAGGCAAACATTCTTCCAAACACTGATTCTGCCATTGCAGGCTTGTTCAGACTCATTGAGTGGTTATATTTATGGTATTTTCCGATCTTAGGCCAAAGCCCAGAATCAGGACAGTCAGAAAAAACGAAATGGTATAAAACTGTCACCACCAATTTTCTGACTTAGATTTCTCTGCTTGGGACACACATTACAAAGGAGGATGGGATTGGAAGGCACACAACTCCTATAAAAATCACACCATTCAAACTGAGGCAACATAACTGTCCTCCTATAACAAGACTATGAAACAAACCCCCATACCAGGAAAAAATGGCAGAGCCTGGTGGTTGTGACTCACTCATACAAGTAACTTTTCCACTGTGGATATTTTCATTTCAGTTTTTTTTCCCTGATAATATTCTAACAGCTAAATGATGTTTTCCCCCCGGCCCTTTCAAATTACCTGGAAATAATCTTTTGCATTAGCCCAAAATGAGAGGGAAAAGACTTTTTAAAATGTAATCATGCTGGTTCTGCACATGTAAAAACAATTTTAATCTTAATCTTAAAATAAACATGATGAGGTTACTATCATTTTTAGAAATTCCCCTCTAAGTCAGAAAATCTATAGGACCTCCAAGTGGAAAGGAGAATTTGGGGGGGGGGGGGTGTTTCACTACTCTATACCAAATCAAGAATCACCTTTTACAATCAATCAATGAATAAGTGTGATGAACATACAATAAATAAAATAGCAAGTGATTATACAGCCTTCTCTTGAAAAGCTCTAGGGAGAGGCACTGAGGCAGGCTGCTATACTTTTGGATAGCTCTAAACCCAAGTTCAATGAAAGAGTTTGTTCAGGCCCCCTCTCCACTATGAGGGAAAAAAAAGCCAACCCAATTCTATGAAATTGTCCTGTCAACAAGAATTCTCTTTAGTATTAGAAAAGGTAGGGTCAGGACAGGGAAAGAAAATTCAGCAATATTTTAGAATTCAATGTGCAAAAAACACCTTGTTAACCTTGAACTGCAGACAAGACTTTAATTGGAAAGGAGTCCATCATCATCTTGAATTCATAAGGACCAAGATATTTTTCCCAAACCAGGTAAAACGAATGAATGAAAAAGATTTAATGGAAAAGCTGAGATTGTTAGACCCTTTTGTGAAAGGTTCCACTAAAGACCTGTTCAGATGTTTTCTTCCTGGCAGAGAGAGACCCTAAATCTTCAAAGACAAGAGTGAGCAGGACCTACAACCTAGAAAGCCTTTCAAATGGCGCTACCAAAGGGCTGTAGTCCAAAGATCAGACTAAGCTAAGTTATAAGAGGCCAATAATCAGAAGATTGGTCACGAAGTGGAATTTTTTTTCCCCTTATCACAGCAATTCAGGAAGGCTAGCCATTAAATTGTGGGGGTAAGGGGTAGGAGGGGAAAAGTCTAAGTTGAATGGACAAAGGAAGTGCTCATATTGATTAAATCACACATCTTCTGAAATGAAAAAAACGTACTTATAAAGCATACTGAGGTCACCCCAACCACAACACTGTCCTCGGAAGTAAAGCTTGATCAGGGACTGAGACAACAACACATAACTTCCTTTGGAACTGACATTTTTCCCACAGGAAGTCTTCTATTCAACTCAGCCTAAAGGATGATGTTTCTGCTGGATTTTAATAAGAAACTACTATACACATTAAACCCAGCTAAAGGCCACTGTTTTCAGGAAAGGTATGATTCTACCAATCCCATGTGACTGAAATTAGAAGCCTTCTAAGTATCAGGGAAACATCTCTGGTAGCTCAACTTCAACAGGCCTAAACATCAAAACAGCACTATCATTTTTCTTAAGAAATGAATCCTAAAAACTCAGTTCCTCCGGGCTGACACTAACTGACTTGCTGGACTTATCGTTTCTTAACATTCCTAACTATAAATAAATAGGACCATTAAAGGTTATTGTAATTTTTAAAGGTTTATTTTTTTCATGGTATCTATTTTTAAATGGCTTGATTCTCAAACTTTCCAAAAGGAAAACAGTCATCGTCATCTGTGGTTGTTAATAATGGAGAAGGAAGGGAATGAGCAATAATGTAATGCCTTTTCAGTGCCAGGCACTGTGCCAAACGCTTGACAAATATCATCTCATTTCATCCTCACGAGAACCCGGAGAGGCCCTAGCAATATCTGTATTTTACAGATGAGGAAACTGATATTAAGACAGGTTAAGTGACATGGCCAGGATCATATAGCTAATAAGTATCTGAAGTTACACTTGCACTTAAGGCTTCCTGATGCCAAGCCCAGGGCTCTATCCATTGAGTCAACAGCTCTTTATTACTAATTATTGCTATTAATGATAATAACAGCTCACATTCATATAGTACTTTATAATTATGGCTTACAAGTCTTTCCTTATAGCAACCTCAGGAGGTAGTGGTAATATTTTTAACTCTTAATATATACACATCAATCTATGTGTGTATACATATATACATGTATGTATGTGTGTATCTGTCTGTGTATGTGTGTGTTTGTGTATGTGTGCATGAAAAGTGAAGCCCAGAAGTTAAGTGGCTTGCTCAGGGACACACGGCTATTAAGAGTCTGTGCCAGGATATAAACCCACAGCTGATGTTACCAGGCCAAGTGTTCTTTCCAAGACACCACGCTGTCCAACACTGTATTTTACTTCATTTCATGTTTCTATCACCAGAGATGAGTGTGTATGAAAGATTAGTGAAATACTGGATAAAAAATTAGCTCAAAGCCAAGCAGAGAGCATCCAATAATGATGCCTCTTAGTGGTCTCTAAGCAACCATTTGTCAAACTCAAGTCCTACCACTCACCAGCTCAGGCAATTTACTCTTCCTCTCCCTCTTGTCTACTTTCCAGCTTCCTTTTTCCTCTTCATTCCCTCCCCTTTCCCCTGCCCTTATCTTGGACCTGCTCCAGATACAAGCTTGGAGCCTGGAAAGAACACTGGGTTTCAGATCTGAGAAGCTCTGAGTTCATATCCTACCTCAAGCATTACCCTGGAAACCTTCAGTAAATCAGTTAATTAACCTAGACAAGCCTCAGAAAAAGGAGAATAACCATATAACACCAACCTCCCAAGATTGGTGAGAGGATTTAATGAAATAACATTCAAGTCATCCATTAGCATTTATTAAATGCCAACCTTGAGCCAGGTACTGTGCTAAACACTGGGGATGCAAAGAAAGGCAAAAACAGTCCTCGTCTCCAAGGAGCTCACTTACTTTGAAAACCTAAAAGCACAATAGAAACCTTTGCCTATTATTGTTCTTGTCTAGTTACTACCACCAGCAGGAAGCAGAGAAAAGAAATCTCTTTTCTGGCCAAAGAAGAGAAATCATGTTGAAATGTAAGCTGATGCTGTCAATAACTCTGACTCCTGCCTCCTCCCCCTCCTTAGGCCCCCAACAGCATCAAGATCATCTTAATCTTTAAATAAAATCAGACAAAAAAGTTAAGATTCAGCCGCCCAGCTTCATCCCAGCATCCCAAAGAGATGTATGCATTTCACTAGCCCCACCTGCTGGTTCAAAGTTTTCAATCCTCCCATTCAAGGACATGAGCAAAGATTCAGCAGGATCCCTTTAATCTGAATTACTTTATAGTAACTGTGGCTACAACGTGAGTGGAAAACAAACTGCAGAGAGCAAACAAAGGAGGAACCTGAGTAGACAAGTGTGTGAAAGTAAAAAAAGCTACAGGAGGTGTGTAGCTGATGCAGGCAGCCACCCCAATGGAACTCTTGGATCTGACCTCTGAGAAATAAAATCTCAAGACTGGACAGCTACTTTAAGCTAAGGGCTGAATCCTATTGTTCTTTCCAGTGTGCAGCTAGGTGGTGCAGTGATTGAACACTGTCTCCATACTCCCCTTCCTTCTAACACCACTCCCCCCCACCCAACCTCACTCCCCCTCCACCCCCAGGAGAACCTAAGTTCAAAACCAACCTCAGACAATTACTAGCTGTGTGACCCCAGGTTAGTTTCTTAACCCTGTTTGTTTCAGTTTCCTCTTCTATAAGGAAATGGCCAACACTTTGTATTTTGTTAAGAAAACCCCAAATGGGGCCATGGAGAGTTGGACATGACTAGAAATAACTCAACAGCAATACAACAAAATATTCCACTTAAAGCAAGTCACGCTGACTTCCCATCTTCCTTCAACCTAAGGCTTTGTAACAACTTTTTTTTTTTTTTTAAACTTAGGAACTGGTTTTCTAGGATACCTAAGAGAGCATCTAGTCTAAAATGAAGGATATTTTACAAATAAAGGAACCGAGGCCCAAAATACAGAAATGTATTGCCCCACAGGAGCTGAACCCTGATCCTTAGAAACAAATTCCCAGAACGGCGGCTTTGTGCACCTCAAACAACAGCCACAATCACCACCACCAGCGAAATCCAAAGAGACTTTTTACAGATGCAGAAGTCCCACCAGATGGGCTCTCTTGCTCTATGTAGCTCTAGATCTATCATGACCTAGGTAGGTCAAGAGAGGCTCCGCAGATGAATTCACTATAACTTGTCTTCTGAGTCTCCAAAATCACATCCTGACATTTTCTATGTCTTATCCTACTCTCCAGTAGGAATCTGAATATTTATCTTCTAGTTTTAACTAGAGACCACTGAATCCTGACTTCATGATGAAGAGAAATCTGCAGGGGATGAAACAGGTTGAATAGAGAGGACATGGGACGATCCAATAGCAAGATTTTCTTTTGAACAGACTCAACTGTGGGAAGAAGCATTCATGCCTTTATTTTTTCCTAACTAGAAGCAAGCCCATACCAAAAAGAGACAAGAGAAGAAAGGATTCACCCCAAATCCTCTTCCTCACTTTCCCTTCCCCCTCTCCTGCTCTTCCAAGGACTTCAGGTACCAGTCTCTATTCTTCTCTTCACCAGCCTTCTTTCAGACTGTAATGGCCTACAAGAGGTCCAGGAAGCTCTGCCAACAGCTCCCTGCTCATGTAATCCTGAGCAGGTCATTGAGCAGCTTTGGAGGCTGCAATTTCCCCAGTTGTCAAAAGAGAAAGCAAAACTAGAGCAGAAGCTTCTAAGCCTTTCAGGTGGCAAAGACCCCTAAGGCAGTGATCCGGAAAGCTTGAAGGATCCCTTCTTAGAATCATGCTCTTACATGCATAAAAGAAAAACTATTATAGGAATCCATTTACAAGGAAAGAGTAATCAAAATATTTTTAAAAACAAATTCACAGAATTCATTTTATGAACCACTACCCCCGATGATTGCCAAGATCCTTTCCACTCCTGCATTCTATGAAACCAGCACTAAGAGAAATACTAAAAAGCAAATAAATAGAACCTAGCTTTTTTCAAAGTTTCTTGGGGACTAAAAATGAAAAAAAGATGCCATATGATGTCATTAAGGTAAAAGAGTGGATAGAGCTCTGAGCCTGGAGTCAGAAAGACCAGCTTCAGACACTAACTGTGTGATCCTGGGCATGTCACTTAACCTGTTTGTCCCAGTTTTCCCAACTGTAAAATGGGGATAATAACACCCCAACATCAGAGTTGTTGTGAGGACTAAATAATCTTTGCAAAGATTAGCACAGTGCTTAGAATACAGCAGGTACTATTAAAAGATTTAATTCCTTCCCCTTTCCCTCCTTCATATCTCTGGGAAGTCAGTCAACAAACATATAGAAACACAAAGGTTAGGCAAAAACTTTCCTGCCCTCAAGGATTTAGCTACTAACTGGGAATGCAACTCTGTGTGTGTTTAAGATATAGTGTAACTGTAAATAAAATGGAAGGAAATTTCAGATAAAGGGGGGAGGGGTACAGAAGGAAATGAAGAGGCTTGAAAAGAAAGACTTCTCACAAAAGATGGACTTTGAGCTGAGTTTTGAAGGAAGTAAAAGCTAGAAGGTGGAGGTGAGTAAGGAAAGCATTCCAGGCTTGGGGGACAGCCAAAGCAAATGCATGGTACAGGGAGAATCGCCAGCTTTCAATTCTATTAACAGAGTTTCCATTTTCCTGAGCCTCAAAGAAATTCCAGAGTCTATACAGAAAAACAAAACAAAACCTATTCCAAATATCCTTGAAAACAGCTTTATCTATCACTTCCTATAATTGTGTTCCTAAGTAACACTACTCCTACAAACAGGAAAGAACTCCCACCCTCCTTACACCCACTCTTCCTGGCACCCCAAAGCCCAGAAGCCACTATTGCAATTTTTCTCTTCAGGCAAGACAAGGAGAGGCGGTCTTCTCATCAAAACAGCTGGTAAAGGGAGAAACTTCCAAGCTTCTTAAGGACACTAAATAAAGAGCAAATCCAATTAAGGTTAATCCCATTGAATTCAGCAAATATTTAAAAGGCACCTATGGTGTGTAAAAGAGCAGTGATTCAGCTTCCAGGTCTGAAAATCCAGAAACCATAAATTCAAGGTCAGCCTTAGACAAGACCCTGGGCAAATCACATGACCTCTGTTGCCTCAATTTCCTGATCTATAGAGGGAATAATAACAGCACTTACCTATGTAGATGTGCTGTGAGGATTAAGTGGGGTAAGATTTGCAAAGAGGTTAACACAGTATCTGACAATGGCAGTAGGTTCCATTTAAATGGCCATTCTCTACCACTACTGACAAGGTACAACCACAGTCAGGAATAATGTGAACTCTGAGTCCATCCTGTTTGCATTGTCAGAAATGAGGTGAATCCCAACTACTGTCAACCTTATCACATACAAAGGGAGGCCAAATTCTTGGAGCTGATTGATCAACATGATTAAGGCATACTCAACTCACCAAATCAAATTAGTGATCCTTCTTCCTTGAGCACTAGGCACAGTCTCACCCTACAAAATAACCTTTGGAACCAAAGCACCGTCTTTATGCAATATAAGTATACCCTATTTGCTTCTGTCCCATCATACAGTTTGCTGATGTAAATATTATGTGTATGGGAGTTTGTTCTTGACTAAGACCCTCCTAAATCCTCCCTAACTCTATGCTCCTCACTCTTACTTTCCCTCTCCCTCTGACCTTTAATTAGCCTCCTTCAGTCATAGAAGAGCTGCTTAATAATTCTGATTAGTCCATATGTCTTTTCATGACAATAAACAGTCCGTGTGACTATAATAATGCCTTTATGTTAATTTTTCACATTTGGAACCAAACTGCTCTCCCAAACTTTTTTGCTTCATTACCACCACCATCACCACCACCATCAAAAGCAGCATGCTGCGACACAAAGTTATTAAACTAACTTTTAATAAATTCAATTGGAAATTAACTTGATGGATTGCAAAATAAAGTTTTTGGCTTGAAATTTTAATATCTAGTAGAACAGATCCTTGAGGATGCATAGTATTTCCTTTAAGAAACAAAGAGCCACTAATGATAGCTTTTTTCCCCATTTCTATCTTTTTCCTTGGAAATAATAGACTAATAATTTAGAACTGGTTCCTGAAAACAAACAATCTTGTCCTACCTTCCCCCTTTTGGGGGAAAGGAATAAACGATCAAAAGACTTTGATTCTTAATGTTGCTCTGTTAATTAATTGCAAAAGGATCCTAGACAAATCACTCTCCTAAAAATGGGAATGCCAACTGCCCTGCCTATGCCACAGGGTGTTTTGAGAATTAAATGAGACTCTCTCTAAAAGCATTATTATTTCTACTTCTTACCAACAACTACCCCTAAACCCAACATGAATCTTCTGGTCATTGACAGATTTCAACATGTCAATTTCATGTTTTCGAATTCTGGCAACAAAGCCAAGAAATTGAGGTAAAATAGATTGACTTAAATAGGCATTTGAACTAAAAAATGAAGTGACCAGATAGGGCCATAAAAGGGCACTAAGGAAGAATGAGAAACATGACTTTATCTTTGTCTCTTATTTATAAAGAAATATGTACTGTTTGAGACACTCAAGTCTCCTCCAAAACAAAAAGCAAGATGGAGAAGGAACCATAGATAAATACATAGATATTTATAGATATAGATATAAACATAAAAGATTTATTAAAGTAAATAGTAGTACAAAGACCTATCGTTTTGCAATGTTTGGAAATAATTACTAAATTGACTGTAATAGATGTGAAGTTCTGAATTTATCTTCCATAAAGGGAATTGAAGCAATAATTTTCCAACTCCCAAATGTTACAAAAACTTTAATATTTGTAATCTTCCATGAAGCTGCAGCATTTTAAAGTGGACAGAGCCATACATCTGGTACTTGAGCACCTCAGTGCAAATCTTTACTCAGTCACCACAAGCTATGTGACCTTGGACAAGGCTTTTCCTCTCTCTGGATGGAGTTTTCTGCAAATATTCTTCAAGCTTCTTTCCAGCTCTAAACCTACTCTCATGTTTGGTCTGGGGCAAAGAAATGACCTTGGAATCTTAAGGTTGAATCACTTGTAACTTTTTGGACCAAAACCACTTACCTAGCCACTAGTCCCCTCTACGTATTGTTTCCCCCATTAAACTCCATGAGGACAGGGGCTGTCATTATTTTTGTTTCTGTATCCCTAGTGCTCCTCCAAAGCTTGGCACACAGCAAGTGCTTAACAAATAATTTTCATTCTATCACTCACTGAAGGCTATGTCATCAGAAAATGGCACTTACAAGCCTCACTTATCTGGAAAACTTTATATAGATATTCAACAGAATGTACATCTGTCATCCAAGCTCTAATCTAATTAGTGTTTGTAAAGCTTCATCACTAAGAATAAAGTCAAGTAATTAATGTTTTTGACCACTGACACTCATAAATACCATTTATTGAGGCAGAAAGGAGTTACAATCTGAACTCTTTCCTCCTTGTAATCCTTTTCAATAATTTTGGTTTGAAAAAAATTAAGCTTATTTTCAAAACTGCCTTTCACTTGGCTTCATAATCCATGTCCAAACTTCTAGGGGACAGTAGAATGAGTTTAAAATAGAACTACTGCAGAGACTCTGAATTTTTATATATATATAAAGTCTATGTAAAGCAAGCTGCATGATGGGATAAGGAAAAACTATGACGGTGAGTCACAGTCATTACAAACATTAAGGTCTCTCTCTCTCCAGGTTAAGCTTACCTGTGTTTATCAAGATAAGCAGGACCTGATTGCCGCCATCCCCTGGCTAAGGAGCCTGAATAATTTAGATCAAACACAAGGGGGAAAAATTGAGAGAAATAGAGAATAGAGTCTGTCTAGGACTTTAGCTTTTAAAGTTTTGACAGCCCAGGCTCGAGGAAAAATCATATCCTGAGAAGTTCAATGCCAAAGCAAGGCGCATTTCTCTCTTTATTTTTTGGAAGCTTTAAGGGTGAGTTAGGCTAAAGAAGGCTACAAAGAAAGATGATCTGAAGAGATCAGCGACTGACTCCAGCAGAAGAGGAAAAACCACACCAGCAAAACTAGGGAGTCGGATTAAAGAAACGCTTAAAGATTAACAAAGAGAACTCTTCCGAAGGGGGAGGGGACTCAAGGGACACCGGGACACCAGAAGCCGAGGAAGGACGCCAGTCCCCGGGGGTTCGCTCAGCGGCACCCCTCTGAGCCCGGGTCTCCCACGACCTTCCCCTTGCAGGTTCGGGTTTGTCTTTCCGGGTGTCCCGACACACAAAAAGCGCTAAATAGATGCTAAATGACAGAATGACTTCCTGACCCCCGGTCCAGAGGTCACCGGGACCGGGTCATGCCCTGCCCCCAGCTGTAGGGAGGAAGGGCGCTCCCGCCCCCCCTTCCCCCCCCCCCCCCCAGTATCCCAAAGTGGGTGTATGGACAACCCCTCCTCAGAGGCCGGAACCACCGTCCCAGGCCCCTCCCACAGGAAGCCACCTCCCCCCGCCTCAAAAGCCGGCCGTCAGCCTCAGCCTGGCCCGGCTCCGGCTACCCGACCCTCCCAGGGCCCGCTCGCCAAGCCCGCCGGGCTCGGAGCCGGGACCCCTACCTGCAGCAGGCCAAGCAGCGGCGCCGAACTCCTCTTCTGCTTCCGCCTTCGACCGCTGCAACTCGGGCCGGGTCATGTGGCCATTGTTGATCACCTGACCCGGAAGAGGCGAAGCCAGCCCACACGAGTGTGGGCAGGCGAAGCCGAGAGCGCGCGCGGACGCCAGGAGTTGAGCCGAGCAGGGAGCTGAGTGGGGAACGCGCTCTTTCTCTCGCCTTCCAGCGAAAGAGGGAGCCAAGTATGACAGCCTATAGAGTGGCTAGGTACAAGGCTTGCGGCGTGGCGGCCTGAAATACCTATATATTTAGGCTGTACCATCTGTCTTGAATATGAATTACAATCCATTTTAGAGTGTAAACTCCCTGAGGGCAGGAACTGTTTTGGTTTGTGTTGTTTTTGACTCCTTCCCAGTGTCAGGTCACATGTTAGGCTGTTTTCTTCTTGAATAAGTCTAAAATGGATGCAAAATCATTTATTAAATACGTAGGGCTGTGAATACAAATTTAATTCAATTCAGTAATCATTTGAATATCTATTTAGTATTGAAGCAGCTAGGTATCATTGTGCTGGACCTGGAGTCAGAAACTAAATTCTTATCCTACTTTAGACACCAGCTCTGTGACTGAACCTCCGAAAGTCACTTAATCCTATTTGGCTCAGTTTCCTCATCTCTAAAATAAGCCAGAGAAGGAAATGCCAAGAAAATTCTCCCAAAAACGGGTCCAGGAAGAGTCAAATACACCTGAAAACAACTAAACAAAAATTTGCACATAGCTAGTAAGCAGCAGCGTTCAAATTCAAACTATTGTCTAAATAACTGGAAAAATAGTAATTGCTCAGGGGTATGTGGAGCCAATATGATAAAAATGACATTTCTATCTAAACTATCAGTGCTGTACCAATCAAAGGACCAAAAACTTATTTTATCGAGATAGAAAAAAAGAATTCATCTGGAAGAGCAAAAGCTTAAGGATATAAAGGGAATCAATGAAAAAAAATGCAAAAGAAGGTGGTCTATCCCTACCAGATCTCAAACTATATTATAAAGTGGTAATTATAAAAACAATCTATCACTAGCTAAGAAATAGAGTTGTGGATCAATGGAATAGATTAGTTACAAATTATATTATAGTAAATGACCATATGATTTAGTATATGATAAAACCCCAAACTTTTGGAACAAAAACTCATTGTTTGACAAAAACTGCACGGGACACAGGAAAACAGTTTGGCAAAAACTTGGTATAAACCAAGTTTTTGCCATAGACTATCTTACCAAGATGCAGTCAAAATGGGTACATGATTTACATCTAAAGAATTATACCATAAGCTAATTAAGAGAGTCTGAAATAGTTTCTCTGTCAGATTTATGAATAAGAGAAAAATTTAGAACTAAAGATATAAAGAGCATTACAAAATATAAAACAGATTATTCTGATTATATGAAATTAAAAAGTTTTGGCACAAACAAAACAATGAAACCAAAAGCAGAAAATGGGGAAAATTTTTGTATCTCTAATAAAGACCTTATCTTTCAAATATATAGAGAAGTGAGTCAAATTTATAAAAATACAAGTCATTCCCCAGTTGCTAAAGGATCAAAATATATAAACTGGCAGCTTTCAAAGAAATCAAAACTATCAATAATCATATAAAAATGTTCTAAATCACTATTGATTAGAGAAATGCAAATTAAAATAACTCTGTGGTGCCACCTCATGCCTATCAGAGGGGCTCAAAAGGAAAACATGCTGAAGGGGATGTTGGAAAATTGGGACACTAATACACTGTTGGTGGAGTTGTGAACTGATACAAATTGCTAAAGAGCAATTTGAAATTATATTCAAATGGCTCTAAAACTATGCATAGCCTTTGATCTAACAATGCCATTGCTAGGTTTACAACCAAAATAAGGACTGGGGGAAGTTCTGGAAGGTTCTATATGTACAAAAGTATTTATAACTTCTCTTTCTGTGAAGAAAAAAAAAAAAGAAGAAATGGAAAATCAAAAGGATGTCCATCAATTGGGCAATGGGTGAACAAGTTGTGGTATGTGAGTGTAATGAAATATTACGATGCTATAAGAAACACTTGGAAGGGCTTACATGAACTTAAGGATAGTGAAGTGAACAGAACCAGGAGAAACATTGTACACAATAACAGCTATTGTTCAATGAAAAACTGAATGAATGATTTAGCTATTCTCAGCAATATGTTGATCCAAGACAATCTCAAAGGACAGATGATGAAACACACTATACACCTCCAGAGAAAGAAGTGATATTATTTGAATACAGGCTGAAGCAGGCTACTTTTTACTATCTTTCTTTTTTTTT
>JAJPUD010020261.1:0-19835 GCA_023553655.1 Myrmecobius fasciatus | reverse complement strand
CTCTCTCTCTCTCTCTCTCTCTCTCTCTCTCTCTCTCTCTCTCTCTCACTCACACACACACACACACACACACACACGCACAATCCTCATAATTAGAATATAACGTCATTGAAAGTAGGAAGGATTCTCCTTTATTTTTATTTCTAACGTATCACAATGCTTGACAAATAGCAAGGGATTAATACATTTTTTCATTCATTCATACAATCTTAATAGATTTAGAGCAGTAAATATAACTTCTAGCTCCTTTATTTTTGGAAATATGGGTCCCAGTCATTGTTGTGTCATTTTCAAATTAGGTGACTTTCAGCAAGTCATTTAAAATCTTGAAATAGGTTTCCTCATCTGCATTTCCTACTTAATGGGACATTGGTAAGAAAGAAGTAAAATAATGAAAAAAAGATATAGTAATCTACTAAGTCCCTGTGTATAATGCAAGTAATGCCAGAAACCAAGATTCAAGTTAAGACTGGCTGTGTATACTGTCACCAAATCTGTTTCTTTAGTTGTATGAAGTAGAATGCAACCTAATTTTAGGGATTATTATAAAAAGTGTTTTGCAAATCTTACAGCACCACATAAAGAAGGGAAGAGTTACTTTTCAAGTGAGGAGATTACATTCCTTAATTAAGATTCCCTTCTATCTATGACTTGCTAGGTAATATTTAGGGTGTTGGCAAAGGCCCATAGAAACTGTGATTTAGTCATATAGCCATTAGTTTTCAGAACTGAAATTTGAATGCAGGTATTTCTGTCACCAAGACAAATATCTACTATACTGGATAAATATGAACTGTTATTTTTATACATGAATAAGAAATCATTTTTATCATCACTATCATTATTTATTAAGGCATTCTGAAGCATTCATAAAAATAATTTTAGTCTTATCTACTCAATTTATGTGATCCCTAAGAGAAATGATTCTCATTGAAATCCACTGTTGAAACATTGTCCTAATTTCATAAGATTCCATATGAAATTAACATTTTTGGATTTGATTTTATGAAATGTTGTTATTTAAAAAATAACATAAACCCAGATTGACTTAGGGGGAAACTAAGAGAAACTTATACTCTTGTCACATTGTATCATTACATAAGTATATAAAGTTGTCTTAAAATGTAAGTAAATGAGATATTGATGACTTCATATTTCTCATGAGGTTTTTCTATATGTGTGTATTTATCAAAATCCCAAAGATAGGGCTTTCTTTGCTACAACAGATGTTTTTAGAGCAGCAGCTGTTTGGGTATATGTAAACACACATACACATCCAACTTGGGCCTGAAGGAAGCTCACTAATTAATTGGATCTGCCAACTCTCTGGCCAGGATTGTGGTATGTTGCTAGAGCTATGAAAGTTATAACACTTTTTATAAGAAGGACATTTATTTGAGGAGGAAATGTAATGTTGGCGGAAAGGGAGCAAGACACATTGAAAATATAGGAGTTTGCTGAAACATTTCTTATTAGTTGGACCTACTCATAAGTAAAGGACACACAAACACATGCATTATGGGCAAAGTCAATTATTTTAAACCTCTACTCTTTATGCATGTCACATAATGCCATGAAAGACACATGCCATTCCAACATCTGAGCAGAAAAATGGACAATTGACTGAAACGGGTGACTGACATCTGGCTCATAGTTTGTTTATAGCTTTGTTATTTGGTTTTCAAGACCAAGTACATATTGTCTGACATCTGTACACAGTGGGCAGAAACTACTGCACACTAGATAATAACAGATCAATGGAAACACCTGATGTAGATACTGCTTCTCCTTTAGGAATAATTATGTGTTCTCAGTTCTCCAGAAACAAGTGGAATGTAGTGGAGGAGGAGCAAGAAAATTGATAGGTGGAGACTTTGTTCCTGAAGATTGGTGGCCGTCTATGAATCACTGCTTTGATTTCAAATGGATTTTTCAACTAAACACAAGTCTCTTGCCTCATTTTGAAGCCTGAGATAAAGTAGAAGAAACATAAATTTATCCAACAATGAAATACTCAGTGGATTATAAAAGTAAATGAGTTACAAGGAGATTTTTCATTATGGGTATAGAACCTTTACAGTAGGAAACTTTTTCTCCAACTACTTTATTTTGCATGAAGTTTTATCATAAAAGCTATTTTGTTCTTTTTTGGCTCCCTGAACCTGACTGTATGAATTGAGTAAATAGAAACCTCCAAATATGGATCTGGGAAAGTAATGATGACATTTTGGGTTCCATGTTCATTGTCAAAATGTATATTTGCTGAGTATGACACTTCCATTGGGCAACAATGTACAGGATTTATGTCAAGATCCTGAAGGCTAGGACAAAGCTCTGAATAAACAAATCACAAATGGTTTATATTAGAGAAGGAATTAGATAGTATTATACTTACCAACTCTTTTTGGCTCACTCTTTGGAGAATGGATTTTAACTAGTCAGTTCAGTGCAGTGGGATTGCCACCAAAGGAAAGAAAAATTGGCAAAACCCCAAATTACCGAAAAGTCTTCAAATATCTTCTAGCCAAATAGGAGTCCTCTACCACAAAATAAATAGCAATTGTCCACTGACTGAAAGTCTCTAATTCAAGTCACAAATAGAGCTAATAGAGGCTAAGGCAAAGACTCTGATGAATTAATTCATAATAATGTGGAAAGGACTGATAACAGTTTAATGTGATCAACACAGAGAGGTTAAGAGACTGGCCCAAGGTTCCAAAGGTAGTCAATGAATATCCTCTAATCCAGTACTCTTTGAACATCAAACAAAAATGAATGAGACAAGGTAACACAATGGATAGAGTGCTAGACCTAGACTCAAAATACAAAGTTCAAAGGTGACCTCAGGCACTTAGAAGCTGAGTGACTTTGGATATGTCACCTAAATTCTATCAGCCTCAGTTTTCTCATTTGTAAAGCCCTACCCCCAAGCATTGTTGTAATGTTAAAGTAATGATAAAATAATATTTGGAAAATCATTTCCCAATAAAAAAGCAGTATATAAATACAAGTTATTACTTTTATTAATAGTAGAAATTTATACAGATGCTCAAGTGAAATATGTCATAATATAAAAACTATTGGGTATATTCCAAACTTTTCCACATTATCTATAATTAGGTTAACCTTACCCTTACCACCATATGTAGCAGACAGACAGTCTGTTCTCCACCCCTTGTGGAGACAGAGGAAATAGATAGGATTTTTCATCAGGTAAAGATATTTAGGGTTAAGATATTAATTTATATTACAGAGCTAATCAATTTATATAGTCACACAATTCTTCATTAACTAAGAATATTTATAAAATATATTTTAAAAATAATCTTTTTTTCTTTCCTATTTCTAATCTTATCATTTCTTAATAACAGGATTTGATTCCACACTTATGGAGTGTCTACTATCCAAAGGGCCCTATTTTGGATAATACAAAGGTAAATAGATTGCTATCCCCTGTTGATGGCCACAGATAGTGGAGAAACCTGAGGAAGGCATAAAACCCTTTAGTCCAATAAGGAACTCTGCTGACATGTCTGGTTTGACTCTCCATCAACCCTAAGGGTGTTTCGGTCTTCCTGAGAAGTCAGAGGATGTAATAATCTGTGTTGTATTTGGAATAGAGTATGAGGATATGCACTTTGACATGTGCTACATTGATATGGCAAGGAAACATCTACACATAAAAGCAAGTTGTTTATGTAGTCACTCACGTGCAGTATCGTATAATTATGTAAGTATGTTACATAAGCATATGGTATATAAGGTTGAGGCTTTCTTTGAATAAACTGACTCCTGCTTGATTATCCTCCCGAGTCCTGCCTCTTCATTCCCATCCACAATCAGGGTTCAGGCTGATACTGAAGTCCTCCTGTGAGTGGACAATACCCTAAAAAATAACAATAAAATAAAAGGTAATAGTTATACAAAAAGCCAGCATGAAAATTACAATGTGATAAATGCACAGGAAAGGTATAAGAACTGTTAGGAAACTTCCCTGGAAAGAGATACTCAGCCTGAGGCATTGGGGTAGGTTTTGGAAAGACATTTACACCAAACATGGGTTTAGAATATGTAGGAAAAAAGACAAAGTGAAGATAGTAGAATAGAGGAAGCAACTCAGTTGAATTCTCACATTTCCCTGCAAACAACTTTAATGTGTCAAATTTTATTCTGGAACAGCACATTCAACAAAACGTCAGAGTCAGACACTTTTACAGCTCAAGACAACTTAGGAGATCAAAAGCAAAGGTTTGTGAAATTAGGGTTAGGGCCAATAAAAAAAGCTACAACATAGCAGCAGCAGCTTCAGGAGCCCTCAATCCAAAGATGATAAGGGGACAGTACAAGTGGTCATGGAGATATGATAAGGAGCTTTCTGTTAACAGCAGGTAAAAGACCAGATGCTGTTGGTAATTCGATTGCCCACAGGGAGTTCTGGATTGCAGTTCCATGGTAGAAAGGAGAAATTGTGGCTGAAGGACAGCCAGGCCCTGGATGCAGTTCTAGGAAAGTGAGGAATGCTGGCTCTTGAGATTTCTCTGGGGCAAGAAACTTTCTTGTAAAAAGACCAGAATACAGATTGGGAGAGCAGAGCCTTCACGAATCCATAGATCATACCATTTTTGAGACACCAAAAACTTGTAGAAGATCAGAACTAGCTCTAAAAACAGCAGTATTAAAAAGTCTAAGGACTGGAACAGTGCCTTCCAATCACCAAATAAGCAGGACCTAAGCTTAACATAAAGTTCAAAGTCAAGAAATAGATTGTAAAAATGAGAAAAACAAATAAAAAAGCTAACCTTAAGAAGATACTTTGGCAGAAGAAAAGACAAATAAACAAGCTCAGATGATAATGTGAAACAGATACAAGCAAAATGGTTAAAGGAAAAAATGCAAAATTCCTGGAGGAGTTAATAAAAGAGGAGTGTTAGAGGAAAAACAGAAAAGTGATAAGAGTAATTTGATAAAAGTGTGATAAGAGAATTAACAATGTAGGAAAAGAGGAATAACCCCCAAAAAAGTACTGAGGAAAATAAAATGTTAAAAATCAGAATTGGTCAAATGGACAAAGAGACACAAAAATGCATTGAAGCAAATAAGTACCTAAAGTTTGAATTTCACAAGTATAAAATAATCATGTCATTAGATATAAAGGAATAATAAAACAAAGTCACAAGACTGAAAAACAAAAAAAAATTGAATTGGACAAGTAGAAAATAATAATGCCATAACATATAGAGGAATAATAAAACAAATCCAAAAGACTGAAGAACTTCAAAGAAAATGTGAAATATCTCATCTCATGAAAAACAATTAAAAATAAGATAATTAAAGAATTTATATTACCTTCAGTAGTTACTAATAGGATGGAAAAATTAACAAACAAAAGAAAAATATTCTGGCCATAGAAAGTACCTATGGTTAAAAGGAAGATTGAACCACATACTTAGAAGAAGACAACAAAGTAAAAACTCTAACACATCCAAAGAGCCCAATAAAATATGAGTTAGTCTCAGGCCATGAAAGAACTTAAAAAGGGATTTTGAAAATCAAGTAAGAGAGGTAGAGGAAAAATTTGGAAGACAAATGAGAGTGATGCAAGAAAATCATGGGGAAAAAAGATTTAGCAGCATCTACATTAAAGGACTTTGGGAAATAGAATATAATATTTCTGACAGCAAAGGTGCTAGGATTATAAGCAAAAATTATCTACCCAGCTAAAATGAGTATAATTCTTCTGGAAAAAATATATATATTAAATGAAAGCCTTTTTGAAGAACAAAGCAGAGCTGAATAGAACATTTGACTTTCAAATAGAAGACTCAGGAAAAATATTTAAAAAGTAAAGAGGAAAGAGATATCATAAGAAATTTGGAAAGCTTACATTCCTACATGGGAAGATGATACTAGTAACTCATAAAAACTTTCCCATTATTAGAGCAGTTAGGAGGATATATGTACAGAGGGTGCAGATATGACTTTAATATAAGGGATCATATCTTTAAAAAAATTAAATTAAGAGGGAAAGAAGAATGCATTGGGAAAAGGGGAAAGGGAGATATATAATGGCATAAATTACTTCACATAAAAAAGGCAAGAAAAAAACTTTCACAATGGAGAGGAAGATAGGGAAAGATGAGAAGGAATGAGTGAACTTTACCCTCTTTAGAATTCATTCAAAGAGGGAATAATATACACACTTGATTGGGTATAGAAATCTATCTCACCCTATAGGAAAGTAGGAGGGGAATGAGAATAAACATATGAAGGTGTGACAGAAGGGAGGCCAGATTGAGGAAGATGGTAATCTTAAACTAAACACTTTTGAGGAGGAACAGGATAAAAATATTGACTAATAATACAGAGAAGGAGAATGACAAATGTTGGAGGACATGTGTGTGTGCAGGGGTGGAAATAAGACTTTACTGAAGCTTTTGATGGAGTTGTGAAGTGATTCACAAGGGGACCTACATGTGCAAAAAAACCTAAAACAACTCTTTTCTTGTGGCAAGGAGTTGAAAGTTGGGTAGATGCTCATCAACTGGGAATGACAGCACAAATTGTGAAATTTGAATGTGATGGAATACTATTATTCTGTAAGAAATGATAAGCAGGATGTGATGGGATACTCTTATGCTGTAAGAAATAAGCAGTATGCACTAAAATAATCCTGGAAAGATTTGTATGAGCTGATAAAAAATGAAATGTATCACTTACAATGTTACAGCAATATTGTAAGGTAACAACTGTGAATGATTTAACTATTCTTAGGAATATAATGATCCCAGACAACTCTGAAGGATTTATGATGAAAAATGTCATCCATCCCATACAAAGAAATGATGCTGTCTACATACAGATTAAAGTGTGTGTGTATGTGTGTGTGTGTGTTCTCTTGAGATTGTTTTTTTTTTTTTGTCTTTTTACTTTTTTGTCCATGTTTCTTTCACATGACTAGTAAGGAACTTTGTATTGCATAACTATACATGGACAATCTATGTCAAATTGCTTGCCTTCTTACTGCAAGGCATGAGGGAGGAGGAACAGAAAAACTATTAAAATCAAAGTTTTAAAAACTGAATGTTAAAAATTGTTTTATTTGCCATGAAGGGAAAATAAAATACCAAGAACTCAAAAGAAAAAAAAAGACATTGTCATTTTTGGTGGCGCTGTAGACTGGTCCAAACATTCTGGAGAACAATTTATAACTATGCTAAAAAGGTAATGAAATTATGTACATCATTTAATTCTAAAACAAGTCTTATTTCAAAGAGATGAAAATAATGGAAAAAGCACATATATGAACAAAATAAAATTATGACTTTTTTGTTCACAATGAATTGAAAATTATAGGAATGTCTACCAATTGCAGAATGACTCAAATTGTAATATATGAATGCAATGGAATACTGTTATAAGAAGTAACAATGGATATGGTTTCAGAGAAACAATACAAGATCTATATGAATTGATTCAAAATGAAGTGATCTAATTCACTGAACATAGTAACATCAATATTATAATGATGATCACCTGGCCAAGATTTATTTAATCAGTGCAATGATACAAGGCAATTCCAATGGACTTATGATGAAAACTGGCATCTACCTCCAGAGAAAAAGCTGATGAATTCTATATACAGGCTGAAGTATGTTTTATTTTATTTATTTTTCTTGCTTTTTTACAGCATGATTAATACAGAAATATATTTTGCATGATTTAACATGTATAATTGATACATTGTTTTTTTTTTCAATGAGGGAGGGAGGAGATGGATGGATGAAGATAACTAAACACAAAAAGCATAAAAAGAATATTAGAAATAAATAAAAATAAAGGGCAATGCAGTTCATAATATTTTGGAATGTCTTTTGTGTAATATTTTTACATACATAGCTCCTTCACACAATGTTGTTAGAACATAAACAAGAAGTTTTTCATCATCCTGATCACCAACCTCTGATTAATAGCCAACTGAGTAGTTCAGCACTGTAGCTAAAGTATGTAACCAAAAATGAACAGCTGTAGTTGTGGTGTGGATACAGAAGAGTGTAAATGAATTATCTTTTAGCTTCTTTTTTCTGAAAGGCATACTTCTCTTAATGCAGCCTAAGATAGTATAATCATCACATAGCCAATATTTGAGGTTGATATTGTATGAAAATAGAAAATTGTTCAGTTGGCCCTTGAATGAAATATACTGTGATTCTATCATAGAGTTCAGACTCAAGAACTTTGTACCACATGACAACCTTTCAGAGCTTGTACATCTCTGACAATTCACAGAATTTTGAATCAAATCAATTCCTTTATAAGGGACCTGGAGAGGATTTTAATTTGATGATCATATTATAATAATAATGTAGAGGAGAAATTGATAAATATAAATGGAAAAACAAAGTATTATATAAGGGCTATCAAAAGAGTAGTTATTGAATGGAGGAAGCAGGGGAAGCTCTGTGAAAGTCTGATTGTGTCAAGAGTAGATCTTGGTTCAAATGCCAGTTCTAATCTTGACTATGTGATGCATATATCGTTTTTAATCTTTAGCTTTATTTCTTCCTCTATAATATGAGTAGAATAATACTGCACTATCTATCTTGTAAAGGTATTATGGAGATAGTGTTTTGCAATAGTGCTCTATAAGTGAATAAAAATAAAGTGGTATTTGAGAAGCATTTGAAAACATGGACAGGATGAAACATGGTGAAAACAAGGAAACATGTCATGGAGCATAAAGTTTGAGGTTGTCCTTTACACCTGAAGTTCATGTTGTGACCAAGTTTGGATAGAGTATATACAATATTGAGCTGAATAATGGGACACAATGCAAGGAAAATGCAAAGCCACCAGATTATTATTTTTTTTAATTTTTAATAATATCTTTTCATTTTCAAAATACGTGCAGAGAGTTTTTAGCATTCATCTTTGCAAAACCTTGCATTTCAAATGTTTCTCTGTGCTTTCCCCTCACACACTTTACATAGACAACAGATAATCCAAAATGTGTTAAACTTGTGTAATTCTTCTTTATACATTTCCATATTTATTATGCTGCTCAAAAAAATCAGATCATAAAAGTAAAAATGAGAAAGAAAAAAAGCAAACAAACAACATCAAAAATGTGAAATTACTATCTTGTGATCCTTATTCAGTCCCTATCATCCTCTTTCTGGATGCAGATGACTCTCTCCATCACAAGTCTTAGAATTGGCCTGAATCACCTCACTGTTGAAAAGAACCAAGTCATGCAAATCAAGACAACCCTGAGGTACCACTACACACCTGTCAGATTGGTTAAAATGACAGGAAAAGTTAATGATGATTGTTGGAGGGGATGTGGGAGGGCTGGGACACTGATGCATTGTTGGTGGAGCTGTGAACGGATACAGCCATTCTGGAGAGCAATTTGGAGCAATACTCAAAAAGTTATCAAACTGTGCATACCCTTTGACCCAGCAGCATTTCTGTTGGTCTTGTATCCCAAAGAGGTCATAAAGGAAGGAAAGGGCCCCACATGTGCAAGAATGTTTGTGGCAGCCCTTTTTGTAGTGGCTAGAAACTGGAAACTGAATAGACGCCCTTCAATTGGAGAATGGCTGAATAAATTATGGTATATGAATACTATGGAATATTATTGTTCTGTAAGAAATGACCAGCAGGACAATTTCAGAGAGGCCTGGAGAGACTTGCATGAATTGATGCTGAGTAAAATGAGAAGAACCAAGAGATCATTTTATATGGCAACAACAATACTATATGACGATCAATTCTGATGGACATGGCTCCCTTGAACAATGAAATGTTTCAAACCACTTCCAATTGTTCAGTGAAGAAAGCCATATACACCAAGAGAGAGGGATATGAAATGTGGACCACAACATAATATTCTCATACTCTTGACTGATGTTTGCTTACATTGTGTTTCCTTTATCTGATATGTGTTTTGTGTAGATAAGATTTTTCTTGCACAACAATAAGTTTGGAAATATGTATACATATATTCGATTTGTCAAGTATTTTAACATAATTAACATGTAGAGGATATCCTGCCATCTAGGGGAGGGGATAGGTGGGGAGTTGGGGGGAAAATTTGTAACAGAAAGCTATGTAAGGGTTAATGTTGAGGAATTACCCACACATATGTTATACAAATAAAAGAAAATATAAAAAAAAGAAAAAGAAAAGAACCAAGTCCATCACAGTTGATCAACACATAATTTTGTTCTAGGGACAATGTTCTCTTGGCTCTACTCATTTCACTTAGTAATAGGTCATTTCAGTATCCTCAGGCCTTTCTGAAATCATTCTGCTAGTTGTTTCTTATAGGAAAATAATATTTCATTACATTTATATACCATTACTTTAGTCAATCATTGGCCAGTTGATGGGTATCTACTAATTTTCCAGTTCTTCTCCACTACAAAAAGAGCTGCTGCAAACATTTTTTTTCACATGGAAACCATCAACTTTTTGAAAGTCATGTGAGTCAGATAAAAGGAAAGGTTAGTAATTGAAGATAACAGAAATTGCATGATCAGAATGTATGGTGGATCAGATGTAGGAGAAGAAATAAAGGCGAAAAGGGAGGGCATTGTAGTAATCTGTATAAATAGTGATGGGGGCCTTCACTAGTATATTGCTAATGGAACTAGAAAGAATAGTTTTAGATTATAGAAATTACATAGAGGGAAAATTGATAAGATTATTTTTAATTTTAGAAAAGGAAAGGAAGGAAAGTACAGGAAAATCAAGTGAAAAGAAAGCAGGAAAGGGAGGCAAGGGAGGACTCATAACTATGAGGTTTTGAAATTGACATATGGTTGGATTAGTAGAAGAATTATTCTATCAGTGGAAAAATATAGGTTTGGAAAATAATGTTATATTTTCTTGGGGACACATATGTAAGATATTTCACAGATAAGAATGTCTTCATCATTTCTTTTTATTTTATTGAAAATGATAGGATTGCCAGTCTGAACAGAGGTGCAAATGACAATTATATTATTCAAGAAAAAAAATTATCCTGTTTAGGATATAGAGATAGAAATGATAATTTAGCTGAGGATAATATCTGAAAATGACTTCTTTGGAGGTGATAATGCTTCTTTGCAACATCTGTCACCAAATATAAAGGATGAAGAATTAAGAACACTGCTTCTTGCTTTGATCAATTTTAGGTAATATTTCTTCTCTGTATTTAATATTACATATATTATCTCTAAATAAGTTTTTAATTGACCATTAAATTGACTTCAAGTTAGGAAACGTTTTTAAATTTGAGAATGGACATGAAACTAGAAATCTCTCTTGGAATGGTATGTAGTTTGTTAGCGTAGTTCAACAGAAGGATCTAAATACTATAATTGTGAAAGTCGTCAGGGCAAAATATAAATTTAACATGGAATAAACAAACAATAATATAGAAATTATTTTTTGTCCTTCATTTTTTAAGTGAAACTCATCTACAAAATTCATACAAGCAGAGCATGTTGGAAATGAGTTCAACTTAAAAATCAGACTATGCTGGGAAAAGAAGAGTAAAGGAGGCCCAAGTAAAGTTGATGAAATTAATCAATGGAGAAACAAGAGACAGACAAGGGAAGACAATAATTGGTGATGTTTACAAATACATGTGGTAGACCAAGTCTTTGTATGCCAGTTTTTCTCTAAACCTCTTGTACTCTATTCTCACCTTTTTCTTCCATAGTCCTTAGCATAGCTGTTCATTTCTGGAAGTCACATACTCCTCACCTCAGCCTATTTAAAATCCCTATTTTTATTTAAGATTAAATTCTGACTTCTACATGAAACTTTTCCTCATCCCCCCAGCACACACACAGATACTAGTGCCATCACTTTCAAATCTATATTATATTCATTTGTACGTATGATGTGTATTTGTATATGTTACATAAATTTAATATTGCCAACTTCAATAGAATATAAGTTCCTTGAGAGGAGGGATGATTTTTGCTTTTCTTTTTGAATCCCCATTGCTTAGCAACATTCTTGCTACATAATAAGCCCTTGATAAATAATTTTAATTGCATTTAATTAACATAAATATGAATTGCATTGGATTTAAACTCCACGATTTTGCATCATAAAGTCACAAAATTTTATAATTTAAACTAACAATTAAAAATCTATTGTTGAAATAATGTGAAATCCAGAAAGGGAAACTAACTTGTTTTATGAACTATGGGGAGGGAAATTTTATAAACACACACATATAAACATTCATCTACACTCATACATATATGCACATACATAATCACTTGTGTAATATATGTATATGTACATGTACACACATATATGAATACATATGTGCCTACATATGCACACAATACATAAAATAAAAGGTTTATTGCATCTACTTGCTTATGTGTCACCCTATTGTGTGTGTATTTATGTAAACATACACTTGTAGGTATGAACACACACATGTGTCTTTTAAATATGTTTATATATCTCTCTATATAAAATCACCCTATAGCAGATAATAAGATATTCCAGAATAATTAGATTTCTCCTGGGATTATGGACATATAACCTGTCATCTTCTTACTCAAAATCCATTTCTTAGTAAAACCTTTGGCAGAGATCTTTAGTGTAGGATATTTAAATTCCTAGAACAGTCACACATAATAAAATATTTCCACCCTGAAATTCAGTTCAACAGACATTCATTATACAAATTATATATAAACTACAGTGTTTGATTCTAAAGAAGCAAAGAAAAGAAACAGTTCCTGTCTTTAAAGAGCTTATCTTCCCCAGATAGAATAAAGCATGTACAGATGAGGAACTAAACCATAATTTAAAAAGAGGAGAATATTGACAATGGGGTAAATCAAAGCAAATTCCACAGAGCTATTGGACATTTGAGTTGAGGTTTGAGGAATTATAAGGATTCTGGTTTCCTTTTGGAAAAACAAAAAATGATGGATCCTAGTAAGACAAACCTGTATAGTAATAGAATAAAATATATTGAATAGAAGTATATAGCTCTATAAATTCCACCTGCTAATCTTCATTTTCTCCTCAATAGTCAAGCAGAAAATACAATATATATATTCTCCCAGTGTATGACATTGTATAGATTTCCACTGGACTAGAAGTTATGAAACCCAAGTGACAATTCTGTGTCTGCCACACCTAAATTTAGAATGACCTTGGTTTAAATCCTGTGACATTGTGTTACTCTATGACTTCTTTTTAACTCAGTTTTCCCAACTGTAATATTAATATTTATATATCTCTTTAAAATTTGGTGATTCATCTTTATTATCTCAGGATTTTCAACACAATATGTAAGGGCAAATTTACTATTCTATTTTTATAGATAGGGAAAATTACTTTAATGAAGCCCATTAAAGTACAAATAAGTGTCAGAGACAGATCTGAACTCAATTCTGCTTGATGTCAAAGCAAACATTTTATCTACTATGTCACACTGTTTCATTGGTATGATGACTAAAAATATCTAAACTCTTTCCTTAAATATATATATATATGGCACTATATGATTGGCCCTTAGACCATACTTCTACTTTTTTTTTCCTACTACTTTTCTCCCTAGCCTGTTGAAATAAGGCCTATAGACATTTTTTCCCAAATTTGGATTTCCTGCCAAATTATATAGGATAACAATCTTTTAAAAAACACTATGAGAATATGGTATGTTAATGAAGATACATAAAAACTTCTTTTTTATTCTCATAGAAATAGCTATATGTTCATAATTTCTCCATGGGATTCTTTCTTCCATATACTGAAAATAGAATTTGTCATAATTACTAGCCAAAAAAATAATTTTAGGTGTATTGTGTAAATATGTATGCACGTTATTTTGTATGTATACATTTGAGAACATTTTACAGTTGTTGAAAAGTCAGGAGCACAACAGCATTGATATATATATATGAAAATGGTACATCACTCAGCACCTTATATAGACATTCCTGGGATGTCTCTTCAGGGAATTATTAGCACCCTTAAAAATAATACCCTCCAGATATTCCCATTGCCGTCCCAAAAAATCCCTCATTTGTATCCTTAGCAGTTTTCTGGTAGTATTTTGTGCTCAAGACATAATCCCTGAAGGTGAATGGATTATATTGGTTACTGTGACACTGGATGGAAGTAGAAACAACAATGATCTTGTATTTATGACAATAGCAACCCCTAATGTAGCCTAATGTAAGTTTCAAATATTACTAGGTCTTTTTCTTATCCTTCTATGATTTAATGCTACTAAAAGCCATATATCCTAAAAATAAATTAATAAGAAACTCTTGTTTCTGAACAAAATTTTGGTGAG
This sequence comes from Myrmecobius fasciatus, assembly GCA_023553655.1. Classification (NCBI taxonomy): domain Eukaryota; kingdom Metazoa; phylum Chordata; class Mammalia; order Dasyuromorphia; family Myrmecobiidae; genus Myrmecobius; species Myrmecobius fasciatus. Next base: position 5,509 of record JAJPUD010020261.1, on the reverse strand, counting down.
CTTTTTACACTTTGCCAAATGACTGACAGCAATGACAGGTAAGTGTCATTAAACCCAGGATTGAAGACAAGTTAGAAGAAAACGATCAGCCTACAACATTTTTATCCACCCACAAATTTTTCAAAACTCTACTCCAGTATCCTTGGAGTGGTTCATTTAACAGTACTCAACAGTCATTCTACTGAAAAAAATCAGTATCATGAGCTACATTCTCATGTATTAGGAGTCATATACATGGGTCAAATCATTCATTAGGGAAATGAATACTATCTTTTCTTCTCCTCCCTCTTCTCCACTATCACACATATACTTGACATTCCATCATTTATCTCTTATGATCCACTTCATTAACACAGGGAAAAGGAAAACAAAATCAATACAGAAGTAAACAAAGTATCCCTATATTGTATGTCTTCCAAAAGAGAAAGGCCTGATCATAGAATGGAGAGTTCTCATTCAACCATCTTATTTTAGAGAGTTAGGTTCATAATAGATTTGGTCTCAGAGAAACTGTTTGAATCCTGTTTCTATTATTTAGTTTATTATTTAGTATCTGTATGCCAATGCATAAATAACTTTGCCTCTCTGAGCCCTAATTACTTCTCAAATACTTCCTGATCTAACTTTATGGAACTGAGGCTTAAAGAGGTTAATTCTGAATCAGCAGGATGATTTCAGAGAGGTCTGGAGAGACTTACATAACCTGATGCTAGATGAAATGAGTATAACTGGGATATAATTGTATATGGCAACAGCAAGATTATGTGATGATCAATACTGATGGATGTGGTTCTTTTCAGTAGTGAGGTGATTCAGGCCAATTATCTTGTAATAAAGAGAGCCATCTTTACCTAGAGAGAGGACTATGGGAACTGAGTATAGATCACAACATTGTATTTTCACTCTTTTTGTTGTTGTTTGCTTGCATTTTTCTTTCTTATGCTTTTCCTTTTTTGATTTGATTTTTCTTGAGCAGCATAATAATTGTGGAAATACATATTTATTAGAAGTATTATAGAAAAATTGTCATGGATTTATATTGGATTTCTTGTTATCTAGGGGAGGAGGTATAGGAAAGAAAGGGAAAAAAATGGAAAAGAAGGTTTTGCAAGGGTGAATGTTGAAAATTATCTATGCATATGTTTTGAAAATAAAAAAAGCTTTAATAAAAAATAAAATACCAGGAAAAGCCAAAGAGAGAGAAAGAGAAAGTTTGAGAGAGAGGGAGACCTGCCAGTTTAGTTTCTGCAGTAACTGAGAATATGGGAGTGTGCCACCACACAGATTCTCTGATTTTATTGTATGTGATGCAATAACAGTGCCAGACACTTAGCATGACTGAAAGCAAACTGGTTCAGCTTATTTGGTACTGAAGGTAAAATTCTCAATTTATAAAGACTATGAAATGAAATATGAAGGGCAACTGATATAGTGTGTAACAGGACACACAAAAAGGGTCTGTTTATAAAACTGGGAACTTATACAACAGAATTTGTATATCTTTGGCAAAAAAAAATGTGGTCTCAGTAAGAATAGGAGGGGAAAAAATTTTAGAACACAGTTTTACAAAATTAATGTTGAAAACATTTCACATGCATCTGGAAAAATAAAATAATATCAAAAAAGAAAAAAAAATAAGAGGTAAGTTTTAAGTTTTCATGGAGAAGTCATCTCCAAGTTCTCTGATGGCATCAACTCAAACAGATCCCTGTAAGGCACATAATGACATATAAAACCACAAATTAGTATTATGTTGTATTGAATTTATTTTTGTTGTTATTAAACATTTCCCAATTCTTGTTTGGGCCCCATTTTCGAGTTTTGCAGGCTTGTTTTAACTTTTTGCCCACAAGATTGACATGTCTGTATGACCAGTATGTCAGAGTCAAATAAAAATGTAGCCACTTACACATAAGAATTCCTGCTACTATATATTGATTTAGAAAACAACACATTAATATTAATCATGCACTATTATATCTTCATTTATTTTGTTAAATATTTCCTAGCCATACTTTAATTTGACTCATGTTGCAAGCCAGTGAGATAGGCAGTATGTTCATCTCTTTTGTTCCACACAATCCAAAGTTCAAGTTTGAAGATTGAATGGTATAGTGAAACAATTACTGTGTATTAAAAATAAATTATAAAATAAAAATAGGTTCAAATATTGACACTGCTTTTTTCTTAACTTCTTACAGTTTTCCTCTGTACTATAGTTTTTTATCATCATAACAATTGTACTATATTCAGGAATATTTCACTCTCACAAGAATATTATCTTTATACACTATACATACACACACATATATATATATATATAGAAACTATATATGTGATTGTATATAGAAATACATACATGCACACACATCAGGCACTATTCACATTCAGGCACTGAAAGAAGAATAGACAAAGGCAAAGTAAACAAGAGGAACAAAGTCAATAAGTATGAAAGTTCTAGTCATATTTGCTGATTCTTTCATACAATTTTCTACGTCTTAATGAGGCCCATTTTAATTATCACCAAAACAATGTCACTTTTTTGATGATATGAAGATAAAGTCAAATAAAATGCTATTACAAGTTACTTTGGAGTCAAATTCTAAACTTGAAGTAGTCCAGGAATACCTAAACTTGGAAAGAGTAGATTATATAGGAAACAAAAAAAGTGTGTGTGTGTGTGTTTGTGTGTGTGTGTGTGTGTGTGTGTGTGTGTGTGTGTGTGTGTGTATGGATTGGTGGGTGTGTATGCAGAAATATGTCACTTGAGTGAATAGACTCAGGAATGTAGGAAATAACAATTAATAATTTATTATTAATGGAATTTAGGGTAGGAGCAATTTGGAGCAAATGGAGAGAACTTGAGGATGAACTGAATGAAAAGAATTTGAATTGAAGCAAAAGAAGGGGTCCAGCTGAAAGAAGACTATTTGCATAAATAAATAAATTAAGGATATTAAGGGATAGACTAGGAAAAATGAAGGTTATTGGCAAGCAAAATAAGTAAGGAAAAGTAAACAAAATACATTAGTAACTAAAATAAAAGTAATGAGAAAAGAAGTAAGAAAAGGTTATAAATTTGTTCAGATAAAGCAAAGAAAATTGATTGTGCATATAATGTGCATACTATTTAGTATAAGAAGTAGATTATTTAAAAAGTTGAGACTCTTCACTATTATGGAGACCGGGGGGAATTTGTCAAGACTTGCACTGAATATGCTATTTGTTTCTAGCATAGCTGAGAAGTTGAAGTGAGTTGAAATATACTTCTCCTTACCTTAACTTACTAAGGATGAAGAATAATGAATGGAGAAAAAGACAAGATGGAGAGAAAGTGATAGAGAGTCAGAGAAACTCAGAGACAAGAGACAGAGACAGACCCACAGAGACACAGAGAGAAAAACAGACAGCACAATGAAAAAGAGAGGAAAGAGAGAAAAAGAAGAGGGGATACTCCAATGGGAAGAAAAGGATATTTAGACACAGGAAATGTGATGCTAAATGTCATATACAGACATAATGAATAAGTCATTAACTATGGGACTGACAAGGTCATTGACAAGGACACACATCATATTAGATAACCAATCAATTCAAATTTTTTCCTATGATAGTTTGAAGAACTGAAAATGCTGATTCACAAAGATTGGTTGTGAAATTTGAATTAAAGTTCCTCTAGCTTGCTTTACATGTAGATGTTTTTTCCTTAGTAATACCAAAATTATTCAAGGCTTTTTAAAGATAAATTACAACTGTAGCAAGGTTTTTGTTCCAAATTAAATACGTTGATATTTGTCTGATCATCATTTTCTACATTTTATATCAGAAAAAAAGGAATGTGAATGTATCATGATTCAACTTTTAATGTCATAATGGTAGAAGTAAAATTTAAAAGGTGAAGTGTTTTCAGGTGATTTCTCTTTTCAATTTGACAGAGAATTTGATCTCAACTTCATCTTGCCAAAGCACTTTCAGGACTTGAAAACTCTTTTCTTCCATATTAGCAGCTTAGCCAAGAAAACTTGTAATTTTTCAGTATTACATGATGATGACTTTGGGACTTTGAAATGAAGACATCACATTCATATGGTTAAGATTGTCTCATCTTGTTATTTATCTTTTGAGATAAAGCAAATGATGGATAAAAATTATTTCTTTACCATTTTCCAGGAGTAGGCTTTCTTTTTTCTTTTTTGTTTTTTTTTTTATAAGAAAAAGTAAAGCTTCTGCCCTTAGCTGGAAAAACAGCCTTCGAAATCTGTCCTTTTGAAAACCACTGAAGGTGAGTGTCATAAAGAAACACCTCATATCCTACTCCATTTATTTACAAAATTTTTTTTTCTGAGATGTGAAAATTCAAAGGTCTGATGCTAATAAAGCTAATAAATGTAATGACTATGGTTGTTGAAAAGACTTAATCCAAAGCTATTGCTTGTGTCTTTGTTGCTATTAAAAGTCTGTATCAAAAAGTGATGTTACAATGATGTGAGGAGTTCATTTTTATAATAGTTAAAAATATTGTTGAGCTGTCTCAGGCATGTTCAATTCTTTGTGATTCCATTTGGAATATACTTGGCAAAGACACTGGAGTGGTTCACTATTTCTTTCTCTAATTCATTTTACAGATGATGAACTGAGGCAAACAGGTACCTGTCCAGGATCACATAGCTAATATGTAACTAAGGCTACATATGAAATCAGGTCTTCTTTACTATGAGCCCACCATTTTCCAAAAACAACTCACAAATTATTAATTAATCTTTGATGTCATCATCATTCAATTAGTAAAATCTAGATCACTTAAACACACACACACACACACATACACAAAACCATAAGTATCTGTCAACATGTAAAGACGTCAATTAATATAAACACATATTGAAGGTGAATGGAGAGCAAATTCTTTGATGACCTATTTCAAAATGTCCGAAGAAATATCAAATATTCTAGAATATATTTCACAACACATTTTCCCTCACAATTTAACCCCTTCCAGTATTTTCTCCCCATTATAATCAACAAAGGAGCCCAACCATTTCTAGGGCATGTGATTTCACAATAATTTCTCCAATATTATAAAATGTCTTTTGTTTAGCAATCCAGTAAGCAAATCTGGAGCTCTGTTTTTTTTTATTTTGTTTTGTTGTTGTTGTTGTTGTTGTTGTTGTGTGTTTAAGTGATCTAGATTTTACTAATTGAATTTTCTTTGTCATAAATGAAATAACTTTTTTCAGCTAGAGCAGTGGACTGACATGAAATTCAAAAAGGAAGTGCAACATCTCACACAAGTTTAAAAAGATCAACTTTACCAATTCAAATTAAGATATGTGATTGGATAAGTCTGAAAATTATCTAGAGTTTTTTTTTATAAAGCTTTTTATTTGCAAAACATATGAGTGACCTTTCAACATTGACCTTTGCAAAACAAACAAAAAAAAAAACTTTTTTTTCCCAAGCTTTTCCTTTCCCTCCCCCCACCCCCCACCCCTAGATGACAGGTAATCTA
>JAJPUD010020260.1:575-25027 GCA_023553655.1 Myrmecobius fasciatus | reverse complement strand
AGATTCTTAATGCAATCATCCAGGTAAGCCTTCTGAAAGGGAGACCACCTTAAATCTGCCTTTGTGGCTTCATCTGGGATTGTTTTCATAATGTCAGGATCTGGGGACTGTTCTATTTTTTCTCCATAAAAGCTTTCTATGATGAGAGCTCTCTTTTGCTTCTTGCTCATGATTTAAAGTTGGGATATTGGTCGAAAGCAGAGAAAACTGCAACAATTTGTATTTGCCCTGGGGCAGTTTGCCGAGTTGACTTCCGGTCTGAGGCTGGTCGGGCTAGATTCGCACTAGGACCATGTTTTCAGCTGCTCTTGATCCACCCTTTACCAAAGGCAGATCTGCCAAAGCACCTGCCCGCAAGCAGAGCAAAGTGGCCCAGGCGTCTCCCAGGGCCTTCCTGGGTGCCTAAAATCTGCCCCTCTATGGCAGCCCTGACTTCCGCCCCGGCTGGAGTCTGATTGCGACCAGCGGCCGATTTCCCCTGAGGCTAACCTTCTCCGGAGTTCTTTCAAGGTAGATTTTTAATAGAAGTGCGTTGTAGTCCAAATGTTTGGCGGAGCCCTCACTCAAAAACCAGTTGGAAGGCTCACTTTGTCTGGGTCTGAGTGAAGGTCCCAGGAGTTCACAGAGAAAACTGTCTGCAGTTCGCCATCTTGGCTCCACCCCGATGTCAACAGACAATTTTCAGACGAAGATATTGAAACTATTTCTGGTCACATGAAAAGGTGCTCCAAGTCACTATTGATCAGAGAAATGCAAATTAAGACAACTCTGAGATACCACTACACACCTGTCAGATTGGCTAAAATGACAGGAAATGATAATGATAACTGTTGGAGGGGATGTGGGAAAACTGGGACACTGATACATTGTTGGTGGAACTGTGAATGGATCCAACCATTCTGGAGAGCAATTTGGAACTATGCTCAAAAAGTTATCAAACTGTGCATACCGTTTGACCCAGCAGTGTTTCTACTGGGCCTATATCCCAAAGAGATTTTAAAGGAGGGAAAGGGACCCACATGTGCAAAAATGTTTGTGCAGCCCTTTTTGTAGTGGCAAGAAACTGGAAATTGAAAGGATGCCCATCAATTGGAGAGTGGCTGAATAAATTATGGTATATGAATGTTATGGAATATTATTGTTCTGTAAGAAACGACCTACAGGAGGATTTCAGAGAGGACTGGAGAGACTTGCATGAACTGATGCTGAATGAAATCAGCAGAACCAGAAGAACATTATACACATCAACAAGACTATACGATGATCAATTTTGATGGACATGGTTCTCTTCAACAATGATGTGACTCAAACCAGTTGTTCAGCGATGAAGATAGTCATATACATCCAGAGAGAGGCCTGTGGGAACTGAGTGTGAACCACAACACAGCATTTTAACACTTTCTGTGAATATTTCCATGCATTTTGTTTTCCTTCTTAGGTTGTTTTTTCTTCTTCTCTTTCTAGATCTGATGTTTCTTGTGTAGTAAGATAACTGTGTAGATATGTATACATGTATTGTATTTGTCATATAATTTATCCTATTTATCATGTATTAGATTACCTGTCATCTAGGGGTGGGGGGTGGGGGGAAGGAGGGGAAAAGCTTGGGAAAAAAAAGTTTTTACAAAGGTCAATGTAGAAAAATCACTCATATGTTTTGTAAATAATAAGCTTTATATAAAAAAATTAAAAAAGAAGTATAAGCACTCAAAATATATATTCTTTTGGACAGAGCATCCACATGTAAGGGAATGACTCTCCACATATACAAAAGGAGAGGGGAGAGGTGGATCTTTGATCTACTGCAAAACTATGTGAGCAAATCTATAAGAACTTAACAGGGATGCAAAAGCAGAGCAATCCTAAGGTCAAGAAAAGGCTTTCTTTTTAGAAGGACAGGTTTCATACCTGTTATGTTGGTGTGGGTTAAAGTTATGTTGGGAGCAAAAGAATGATCTGATAAAGAACAGGACCATCATTTGGGATGAATAGAGTGGTAATAACAGATAGAAATGAGAAATAATTGTGTCATACTCTTTGTAACCCCATTTAGGGTTTTCTTGGCAAAAGATACTTGAGTCTTCTATTCAAAGAAAATTGATTATCTTTTTGATTAAATGAAACCAAGAACTTCAGAATAATATACTGTCAAAATATTTTCTCCTTTTTAAATTTATATGTATTTATAACACAATTGAAATCTCAGTGCATATGTTTCCATTAGTTATTGGGTAAACTGTTCTTCTAGTTCTTGTCACATCACTCTGTATCAGTTTATATAAATCTTCCCAGATTTCTATGAATACCTCTCTACAAGATTTAATTAGCCAATTTTGTTTCAATGTTTTTGCTACACCAAAAAGTGCTGCTGTATTTTTTTGACATAAGAATTCTTTCCCTTTGTTTTTCACAGCTTTGGAGTATAGTGTAATCACTGTGCTAAAAGTTAAGTACATTTTAGTGGCTTTGGGGAATATAGTTATAAATTGTTTTCCATAATAGTTGGACCAATTCACAGTATCAACAAAAATATATTAGTGTGTCTGTTTTTACACAGCTTTTCTAATGGATGGGAAAGTAGGATGGGGTAAATCTCAGAGCTTTATAATTTATACTTCTCTATTATTTGCAATTATTTGTTTTCATATGTTCTGATATTTCATCTTTAGTCATATCTTTTGATCATTTTTATTGGGGAATTGCTTTTGTTATTATGCATTCATATCAAATACCTATATATGTTGAATTTAATTCTTTCATTTGTATCCAACACTACATGGCCTCATTTGGGGGTTTTCTTGGCAAAGATACTGAAGTGGTTTAACATTTTCTTCTCCAGGTAATTTTTCAGTTGAAGAAACTGAGACAAACAGGAATAAGTAACTTGTCCAGGGCCATACAGACATTATTTGAAGCCATATTTTAACTTGAGTCTTCCTGATTCCAAGCCCACTGCTCTAACTACTCTGCTATCTCTACATGTTTTGGATAACAGAGCTTTATCAGTAGAATTTTCTGCAGAAAATTTCTACATTTAACCATGACTTTTCCAATATTGATTTTTGGTTTGTTTTGGTGAAAAAAGTTTTTCAATTTTGTGTAATTAAAACTGTCTATTTTATCTATTTTTTGCTTTGTCAAGCTATCTCTCCCATTTATATCAGTGAGACATTTATCTTTTCCTTTTTCTCTAATTTATTTATGATATGACCTTTTATATTTAGGTCATGCATCTATTTGTAATGTGATGAATTGTTAGCTTAACCCTAATTTCTATTAGCCTACTTATTTTTCTCAGGAACTTTTGTTGTCTAGTGAATCTTTGTACCAGTAATCAATGTTTGATTTTATAGTACACACTGCTACAATATTTGTTTCTCAGTCTTAGGTATTGAATCTGTTCCATTGATTCCCCTTTCTATATTTGGTAATTTTTATGATTATTGTTTATAATTCTGTTTGAAATCTGTCACTGCTAGGTCCCTTTCCTTTCCACTTTTTTTTTCATTACTTTCCTAGGGATTCTTAAACCTTTTTTTCCCTCCAGATGATTTTTATTAAGATTTAATTTAATTAAGATTAAAAAGTATGGACACATGAAGGATGCTATCCACCTTCAGAGAAATAAAAGACAACAAAGTGTAGTAGTACAGATGTACATGAATATATATATGTGTGTATTTATATATGTATGATTATAGATATCTCTGTGTATATATATATATATGTATGCATATACATATATATACATATACCTCTGTGTGTGTGTGTATGTGTATGTATGTGGCATATCTATGCTTAATTTTAGCCTTCTTGGAGTATGTGAGGGAGAGGAAAGAGGAAGAAAAGAATAAAGTAAAGTATACACAGCAGAGAACAAGGAAGCAAAGACAAGATGGACAGTTCTGAACACATATTTATTATAAAAGCTTTCTTGAAATGGAAATTTATTGTTTATATTTTGAATCTTCTCATGTTCTGCTGTGCACGTGACAATTTTTTCTTTTTCTATTTTGTTTTTTCTGTTTCGTATTTAAGTTTTAAATAAATAAAAAAGAAAAAGTAACCCTTTTTAAAAATGTGATTTATAATCACTATTGATCAGAGAAATGCAAATTAAGACAACTCTGAGGTACCACTACATACCTGTCAGATTGGCTAAAATGACAGGAAAAGATAATGATGAATGTTGGAGGGGATGTGGGAAAACTGGGACACTAATACATTGTTGGTGGAACTGTGAACGGATCCAACCATTCTGGAGAGCAATTTGGAGCTATGCTCAAAAAGTTGTCAAACTGTGCATGCCCTTTGACCCAGCAGTGTTTCTACTGGGCCTATATCCCAAAGAGATCTTAGAGGAGGGAAAGGGACCCACATGTGCAAGAATGTTTGTGGCAGCCCTTTTTGTAGTGGCTAGAAACTGGAAACTGAAGGGATGCCCATCAATTGGAGAGTGGCTGAATAAATTATGGTATATGAATGTTATGGAATATTATTGCTCTGTAAGAAACGACCAGCAGGACGATTTCAGAGAGGCCTGGAGGGACTTGCATGAACTAATGCTGAGTGAAACGAGCAGAACCAGGAGATCATCATACACAGCAACAACAGTATTACATGATGATCAATTCTGATGGACATGACTCTCTGCAACAAAGAATTTTCTCAAACCAGTTCCAATTGTTCACTGAAGAAAACCATATACACCCAGAGAGAGGGAGATGAAATATGGACCACAACGTAACATTTTCATGATCTCTATTGACATTTGCTTGCATTGTGTTGCCTTTCTCTGATTCTTTTTTTTCCTTGTAGATAGGATTTTTCTTGCATAACTTGTCAAGCATTTCAACATTATTAACATGTAGTGGACTTCCTGCCATCTAGGGGAGGGGAGGGGACTGGGGGTAAAATTTGTAATGGAAAGCTTTGTAAAGATCAATGCTGGGGAACTACCCATACATATGTTATACAAATAAAAAGCTTTAATAAAAAAAATAAATAAATAAAAATGTGATTTATAGATAATGAATCTGTACATTAATTTAGATAGTACTATCATTTTTATTACATTGGTACAGTCCATCATGAACAATTATTTCTTTAATTATTTAAGTTTTCCTTTATTTCTTCAAAGAGTATTTTATAGTTGTGTCACAGAATTCCTGCATGTGTCTGGGTAAGCAAACTCTCAGATTTTGTATATTAATTTTGTATTGATTTCAAATGGAATCTTTTTTCTATCTTTTTCTGTTGAAGTTGTGGTAATTATACAGAAAGATTGGTGATTTGGGTTGTTTTATTTTATATTCTATTTTCCTAAATTTATTGTTTTAAATAATCTTTTAGCTGGATCTTTAAAACTATCCATGTAGATCATCATATTTGTAAAAAACGCATTGATTTTGTTTTATTATTTCCTTAGTTTCTTTTTCTTCTCATAAAGCTAGAATTTTTATTTAAATTTTTTAAAATTTAATTTTGCTTTAATTTCAGTTCTAAGTTCTGAACTAAGTCCTCCCACCCATTGAGAAGGCAATCCAAATAAAACTCATTACAAATATGTATGCATGTGCAAAACAAATGTCTTAACTATGTTACACTAAAAAGGAAAAGCAGGAAAAAAGAAAAAGAAGAAAACATGCTTTAATCAGCATTCTAAGTCTCTCAGTTCTTATTCTGGAGATTAATGATATACTATAACATGAGTCTTTTGAAATTGTATTTTATCCAGTGTTGCCCTAATCAATACTATTGCTCAATGTTTATTAAAAATGGTAGCTTTAGCAATAAGAGAAGAAAAAGAAATAGAAGAAAATAGAACAGGTAATGAAGAAACAAAACTATCACTTTCTGCAGGTGATATAATGGTATATTCAGTCAATCCTAGAGAATCAACGAAAAAAATACCAGAAAAAACTAACAACTTTAGCAAAGTTGTAGGATATAAAATAAACCTACATAAATCATTAGCATTTCTATATGTTATTAACAAAACCTAGCAGCAAGAGATGGAAAGAGAAATCCCATTTAAAATAACTAGATTTAATATAAAAATTTGAGAATCTACTTGCCAAGACAAAGCCAGGACATATATGAACACAATTACAAAACACATTTCACACAAATAAGGTTAGAGCCAAACAAATGAAAGAATATCAAGTGCTCATGGGTAGACTGAGCTAATATGATAAAAATGACAATTCTACCTAAATTAATCTGTTTGTTAAGTGCCATATCAATCAAACTGCCAAAAATGACTTATAGAGCTAGAAAAAATAACAAAATTTATCTGGAAGAACAAAAGATCAAAAATTTCAAGGGAATTAATAAAAAAAATATTGTGAACAAAGGTGTTCTAGCTGTTCAAGACATAAAACTATATAAAACCATTTGGTACTGGATAAGAAATAGAGCAGTGAATCAGTGATATAGATTAGGTTCACAAGATAATAGTCAATGACTATATAGTTAGTGACTAGTGTTTGATGAACCCAAAGACCCCAACTTTTGGGTTAAGAACTCACTAGGTGGGGAAGCTAGGTGGTGCATGGATAGAGCACTAGCCCTAAAATCAGAGGAGATGAGTTCAAATCTGGACTCAGGCACTTAACCCATCCTAGCTGTGTGATCCTGGGCAAATTACTTAACCCCAATTGCCTCAGCAAAACAAAACAAAACAAAAAAAAAACTCACTACTTGACAAAATTGCTGGGAAAACTGGAAAATAGTATGTGAGCGGCTAGGCATTGACTAACATCTAACACTCTATACCAAGATCAGGTCTAAAAAGATTCATAATTTAGACATAAAAGGTGATACAATAAGCAAATTAGGAGAATAAGGGATAAACTGCCTTTCAGATCTGTGGAGAAGGGAGGAATTAGTGGCCAGAGAAAAACTTAAGTACATTCTAGAATACAAAATGGATAATTTTTAATATATTAAGTTAAAAAGTTTTGTACAAACAAAACCAATGCAGACAAGATTAAAAGGACAGCAGAAAGATGGGGGAAAATTTTAATAGTGAGTGTTTCTGATAAAAGTCTCCAAAATATAGAGAGAATTGACTTGAATGTATAAGAATACAAGTCATTCCCCAATTGATAAATGGTCAAAGGATATGAACAGGCAATTTTCAGATGAAGAAATTAATCCAGAATGATTGAACTAGATCATAGCTGCATCAATAGTGCATTAGTGAACCTATTTTCCCATACCCCCTCTAGCATTTGTCATTTTTCATTTTCATCTTCTTAGCTAATGTTATATATGGTACCTTAAATTTGTTTTAGCTTGTATACCTATAGTTATTGGTGATTTAGAACATTTTTTTCTTGTGATTATTAATATTTTTGGCTGGATTTCTCTGGCTCCATAGCATTCATTGTATTTGGTGATTCCTTCTATTTAGTCACATTTCAATCTACAATTTCTAAATACAACCTTTGTGCTCTGACCAGGTTCAATCCTATATTTTTCAATGGAGCTAGCAGGCCCTGCTAAGTCTTTTCTTCTCTGACTTCTGGATGCAATTCTAGGTAGTATAATTGGAAACAGGACCAAGTCTTCAATATAATCTCTGACTTATGCATCCTCTCCTTGTGGCCCAGTTTGGGTGTCAACCTCAAATCTTTTTTGCCTCTTTGTTCAGTCCCCATATGGCCCTGCCATGGCCATAACAGGTTCCAAATGGCTATCAGAGATTGTGCTAGTTTCAGATTTATTAGAAATCCGCAGTCCTGAACTACACAATGAATGACATCCGGGAGCTCATTCTGTCCCAAATTGTACCTCTAATAGGTAAGAAAGATCTTACTGATTTCAGGTCCTGTTTATCAGAGATAGGACAGGATTTAGGTCACAGAGCACCTGCAAGTTTTATGCTCCATTTATTAGATATAAGCCTGGCTTCAGACACCCTGGCATATGTTGATGATGAACATACACAAACTTATGGCTATTTTACTGTGTATCTCATACTGGACTACATGAAAGAGCTTCCTGGTATATCTCCTTTGTCTTATTGATACATCATACAATCTGGTCTAGTTTTAAATATTTTCTTCAGCATTTGTAAGAAAAGTTAAACTCCTCTTGAACTTTTCATAATACCATCCTAAATGGGACTTCCCTGGGACTTGATTTTTAAACTGTCTTTCCCTTGAAAAAAATGTGTTTATTTTTTTTTTCTTTTTGCTGAGGCAATTGAGGTTAAGTGACTTGCCCAGGGTCACACAGCTAGGGAATGTTAAGTGTCTGAGACCAGATTTGAACTCAGGTCCTCCTGACTTCAAGGCTGGCGCTCTATCCACTGCACCACCTAGCTGCCCCAATGTGTGTATTTTTTAAGGGAAAAAGCAGAGAAAGGGATAACTACTAGAGCAAGGTCCTGGGTGAAGTGAAAATGTGAGTGAGAGCAGTGAAAGAGATAATCCTTAGCAAGGGATAGAGATGTGTGTGTGTGTGTGTGTGTGTGTGAGTGGGGGGGGAAGAAAGGAGAGGGAGAGAGGAAGAGAGAGAAGAGAGATAAAGAGCCAAAGAGAAAGAAAGACACACACACAAAGAGAAAGATAGAGACAAAGTGACAGAGAGTAAAAAAAAGAGTTAAAAAACGAGTATGAATAAAATTGGAAGGAAATGGTTTTAAGAAGTTGGCATGAAGAGAGAAGAATTTACATTTGTCCCAGATTGTACTGGATTAAGATACTCCTTGACAACATCTTAAGCAAGTAATCATTCAGTTTCTGCCTAAAGACCCCTAGGGAAATAAAATTTACTGCCTCCTAAATTCTGTTCACTTCACTTTTCTCTAATTTTTAGAAAGTGTTTACATTAAGTAATAATGTATTTCTTTTAAAAAGTTGTAATTCATTTTTCTTAGTTATTTTCTTAGTTTCATTCAAAACTCTCACTCCTCTCAACCTTAAATTCCTCTTGTCTTTAGAACCCTAAGTTTTGGTGTCTTATTGTATTTCCACTAGATATTCTAAGAGTCAGGGTCAAAGAATTTGTTCCATTATGTCTGGAGGTGGGAATTTCCCATTGTATAGGTAGAGATTTCTTAAGCTACAAAGTTGGGAAAAAGACCTAGTTTAGGAGGAACCTACTTGAAGATGAACTTGAAGTTGCATCAGATGTAGAAGATAAGATCAAAATTTCACATCTAAATTAGTATTTGAGGATCAGTTTCCCCAGAAGAAAAGAGAATCCAAGATAGACCCTTGGGAGATACCCATAATTACAGGGCATGATCTAGATAAAGATATATTAAAGGAGACCAAATGGAGTGATAGAAGGGAACCAGGAGAGAGCAGTGTCACAAAAAAAGTATAAAGGAGAAAAGCATAATTAGCATCAAAGGCTATAGAAAGGTCAAGAAGAATAAAGATTCAAAAAAGAATCTAAATTTGGCAATTAGGTAAACATTAGTAATTTTGAAGAAAGCCATTTCAACTGAATAAAGCTGAAAACCAGACTACAGAGAATTAAGAAGAGAAAAAAGAGAAAAGCAAGTGCTAGCATTGTTTATTGATGTTGTCCTTAAGAAATTTAATCATCAAAGGAAGGAAAATTATACAATAGCTAGTGGTGATGAAAGAATCTGAGTGAAGTTTTTTTGAGGATGAGTGTGTTGAGTGATTTTTAAATCCTATTTTATTCACTCAATCAGTATAATTCAATTAAATGTGATTTCATAGGAGTAGTGATTATTTCTGTTCTACTTATGTATTAATATACATTGAGTTAACTTAATCAACATATATTAATATACCTATATCTCATAATTTGATAAGATTAGATAGATATATCTTATATGTAGTGATAATTAGATAAGGTTAGCTAGATTCTTTTTTATATTAGGTCCCAAATCTTTAAATTGCAATTTATAACTTCACTTGCTTGCTATAAAGTATACTTGCCTAACCTGCTGACTAGAGAGGACCTCTACCTTTTTGTCCTGAGTGGCCAAGCCCTGTGTAGGTAAGAGGACCTCCTGATCTCCATCCATTTTTGTCTAATTATTGTGACCAAGTTCTGCATGGAGATGACCTAATTATATGGAAAGTCCCCCAACTTATTTTGTGTCCAGTATGATGAGGCATCCATCCTATGACTACTTTGTCAGAGGAGATGACCCTTGCCATGTCCATCCTGTGACAATCACCCATGTAGATGTTTGATCTTCAATCTTTTTGGAGAGTTAAAGTATAAGTCTAGAGAATCAACTAATAAGATTCTATATTTTACTTTACATCTTTTTTATCATCTGAGTATAAAACACTATAAGAGTAAGGCTCTGGAGACAGGGGGGCATCTCAGACCATGAGGAAGATTTGAGATCCTCTTCATTGATGAGATTCGGTCCCTTTAACAAATAGATATTGGCTTAGAACTCTGCTTTAGTGTCTTTTATTGCAAATTGGACAATTTTTAGACCTCACATGGGGGAGACATGTATATGACCATGACAATGTCCTCATCATATCTTTGCTTAAAGACATGAAGGCAGCTAGATGATGTAGCAGATAGAGTACTGACCTTGAATTTAGGAGAACCTGAGTCCAAAGCCAGCCTCAGATACTTAACCCTTCTAGCTTTGTGACCCTGGGTAAGTTACTTAACCCCCCAATTGCCTCAAAACAAACAAAAAAAGAAGACATGAAGGGGAGCTATTTCACTTTTGGTAGTATGAATTATTCAAAAGTTTTTCCTAATATGAAATCTAAATCTGTTACTCTGCACAATTATTCCTCCAACTTCTGGCTGGTGAAGTGAAGTAGAATGCGTAATTTTTTTTCCCTCACATGACATACCCATCTCTTGGGCAGCACAAAAGAGCAAAGACTTTTAGAAAACTTCAGGAGGAAGTAGGAGGGAAACAGACATTGTATTTCACTAGGAAACTATAAATTCACAAGTACCAGAAGAGGCCCAGATAGTAAATAATATACCTTAGTTAGTACCCCTTCCTCTCTTTACAGTTTGGGTTTCAGCAAAGGAAAGGTATTAAGTCCTATATCTCTCTCTAGGGACAATATGAAATACATATGAGATACATAGGTAATAGATATGAGAAAGTGATGCTGGAGACAGAGAAGGACACCCAGTCTGGTAGTTAGTCAGTCTCACACTGAACAACAGAATACAAGGAGCTGGGTGAATTGGGAATGATGTAACAATTGGATAAAGGAGCAAGAATTATGCAGGTTTGAGCAGAGGAAGTTGAGGAGGCATTTGATTATCATCTTCAAGTCAATGAAAGGATGCTGAACAAAAGACGATGACCAACACATTTCCATCCTAGAGAGGTCAAATTCAATTCAGTTAAATATTTATTAAGCACCTAATATGGGTAGGGCACTGAGAATATAAAACAAATTGGCACAGATCTTGTTATCAAAGAATTTATAATAAAATAAGGGTTGAAGAAGAGAAGATATGGAGACAGATATGATAAAATGAAGGTGAAGTGAAAGAGGGGGTAGAATGAGCATCTACTATGTGTCAGGCACTGTGCTAAGTGCTTTATAAATATCTCATTTGATCTCATTTTAACAAAAAGGGATAGTGTGATGTGTGCAAAGCAGAGATGTTGACCAAAAGTGTTATGAAAATTTTTATTAGTTGGAGCGGGGGCAGAGCAAGGTTAACTGGGGTTTCTTGGAGAATTAAAACTTGAAAGACAAGAATAATTTCACCAGGCAGAGATGGGGCACAGCAATTCTATTCCAGGCATGGGGAATTGTGTGAGCCAAAGGAAGTTGATAAGATGCTAGATAGTACCAGGCTGAAGGACTAGAATTCCAGCTCCAGTTTGATTAGAATGTAGCTCATATTGGGGGAGGGGATAGGAGACAGCACTATGAGTTAGAGCTTTAAAGGAAGGCTGGCATTTGATTGTGAAATGTTTTGAATATGAATATAATACCTGTTTGATTCCAATATGAAGGTGGATCTGTATTTAGCATTTCAAAAGAAAAGTAGTTTAGAGCTCCATTAAGCAATTTGTAATTTTGTCTCATCTTCTTAGCCAAGAAGCCAGAGTGTAATAAAGGTACATTTTGTTATTTTATTACATTATATTATTATTATTATCTTAAAATGAGGAGGGCGCCATCCTGTACTGGGGTGGAAGAAGTGTTGTTCAGATGGTTACTAGGAAAAGTGAATGAACTGTTAGGAACCAGGGGTCTGAGATGGAACTTCTTTTTCCAGGATTAGCAAGTTGAGCCAAACTACAAACTCTAATGCTTAGTGAAAATCTAAACTACTCATCAAAAGTCCTTAGCACAGCTTTAATGGCCTTGATGGGTGGGTAGAATCCTTAAACAGTTGTTACACTAGGACTAAATATTTATATTTTATTTGGAAGAAAATGGAAAGCAATCAAAGATTTTGGAGAATGGTACTTTATAAAGATTTCTCGGGCAGAAGAGTGAAGAATGGATTGGGAAAAGGAAAGCCTCAAGACAGGAAGTTTGGCTAAAATGTTATTCCAATAGTCTAGGTAAAAAAAATATGAGATCTTAAACTAGGTGTTACAGTAGGAGTCCATCATAATGAGTAGATGCAAGTGTGAATGCAAAAGTAGAATTGTTAGGGGTTAACAACTAGAATGCATTTGCAGGCAATAGGAGAATGAAGGGACAGAGAAGAGACAAAGTTAACTCCAAAGTCTTGAACTTTAGTGGCTAAGGCCATAATATAAATAGGGAAATTAGTGGGGAGAACTAGAGTTTGGAGAAAGTAAATAGAAGGCTCACTTTGGAGCATATTGAATTTAAAGTGTTGCAGAGTGTCCAGGAGAAAATGTCCTCCTTTAGATGCTGGAGATGTGGACTAAAACCTGTAAGAGAGGTACAATAGTGATTTAGAAATTAATAGAGGTAGCAAAGGAAGACTTGGGAGAGGTTGATATCACACACACATGCACACACACACACACACACACTCACACACACACACACACAAATGACAGAGGAAGCTAAGGACCGAACCTTGGACAATACTCATGATTGAGAAAATTGATTTAATTTGATAGCAGGAGATTTAGGTTCAGCATAAGAAAGACTATCCTGATAAAGGGTAGTTTGACCCAAAGGAAAGAAGGATTACAACAAATCTGAATTCTCCAATATAAGAAAGAATTCTATCTTTCTCTTGCTCTTTATACCCCAGAGCTGAGAGAAATATTTAGATTAAGGAAGAGTTTCAAGCTGAATGAATATCCTCTTTCATATTAAAATTGAGAAAAACAAAAAGGCAAGTAAAAATTTTCACCCTCAAAATAATTTTTATTCCAAGAAAATCTAAAATATTTTCATGTAGAATTGATTGTATAAATCCCATTTCTTATTCCTTCTAATGAAATATTGAGGCCAGGTCTTGAACAATGGACAATATGTAGCTCTGAGCAAAAGATTCCTTTAAAAAAAATCACAAAATCCTAGAGCTAGAAAGTACCTTAGAGATCAGCTAGTCAAACTCTTCTGCTATAATACATACATGTGTGTATGTATGTATACATGTAATATACATATATTATAAATATACAACACGTGTGTATATGTATAATCTACATGTACATGTGTTATATAAGTGTATATAATAGGTATATGATATAATATAATGTATTAAGTCATTATATTATACTAAAATTATATAGTATATTTTGATATATATGGAATTACATGCATATAGACATATAATATATATGGCCAATAACTTTGTAATTACATAAATTCAATTTGGACTATAAGTGAGAGGTGTTGTTCTTCTGATTTATTACCAGGAAGGAAGTGTGGGTAGAGGTATAGGTGACAATAAAGGTAAGAAATTTGGCATGATAGTCTGCACTCAGAGGGCAAAAGAGAGGAAGGTTCAGTGAGAAAGGAGAACAGCTCCTGATGAATTAACAAGGAGATCCTGGGTGGAAAAAGGGTAGATGGGTAGGATGTTGGAGAGAAGGCATACTGAGTTGATTTGTGGTAAGTGTCTGTGTAGGGAGGGATTTTAGGAAGCGCCCTCCCTACAACAAAACAAAACAAAACAAAAAAAAAACTCAGTTTCATTAATATATACCAGCTTTGACCCTTTGTTCTCTTGATTCTTTTTGGTTAGGGATCTAGCCATGACTTTTGAGAAGCTTCATCTGCCACTGTTCCTGTTGCTGTTTCTGCTGCTACTTATAATGTATTTACTATTGCAGCTAGGGAGCTGCCAGGTTGGTACATGTAGTAGGGAGACCAGGCTTCAAAGTTCTGGAGGCTTCATGTGGACAATTCAAAGTTCCATGCCTGGTGGGGTGAGGCAGTATTGCATAGCCATGATTCAGAGGAGCCAGATGTAGGATGGGGCAACTTTCATCTATGTTGTGGCAAGAACCATTCTGGACTTGAGCAAAGCCCCAAGAATGGAGTTCTGCCATGTACAGACAAAAAAAAAATATTATGTGAGGGACCAATTCTTCAGAGAGACCCCTGTTCGTCCTCCAAATGTTCAAGTATTTCCCCTGTTGTACATAGGTGGACTTCCCCCAGTTCAAGAAAATCACCTTGGCCTGTGCAGGTAACCCTGAGGTTTCTGTGTACTTTGATCCATAGCTTCTCCCTGCAGGACCTGCCTTGGTTCCTTAGTATCCTTCTGATTCCTAGCTCCAGCTTCAATTAGTGCTTAATAACAAAATCCCATATTTCCCAAAGCATGTTCTCATGTATGATTTTACTGGAAACTCAAACTCACCACAATCCTGTGTGGTCAATGGAACTAGCCTTATTCTCAATTTCTCTGTCTCTTTCTGTTCTCTGTCTCTCTCTCTGTCTCTTTTGTTCTCTCTGTCTCTGTGTCTCTTTGTCTCTGTCTCTCTCTGTCTCTCTGTCTCTCTGTCTCTCTCTTGC
Source organism: Myrmecobius fasciatus (assembly GCA_023553655.1). NCBI lineage: Eukaryota > Metazoa > Chordata > Mammalia > Dasyuromorphia > Myrmecobiidae > Myrmecobius > Myrmecobius fasciatus. The sequence goes on along the minus strand of JAJPUD010020260.1, from coordinate 10,124 downwards.
TTTTTCTTTTTTCCTCATTCACAGATTTTATCTTATCCTTCCTTTGCTCAAATTATTTTGATCCTTAAAATTTTTACTTGAAATCTCATTATCTATTAAATATAGTTATATATTGTTAAATATAGCAATATGTTGTAGAGTTTGCATTTGAGGTGTTTTTAAGACCCAAGTGAAACTAAACTCCTTGTCCTGTACCTAGACATGTCATCTATTCTCCAATCACTGTACCTTTTCCCATTCCATTTTTTCAGCTTAGAATGTTTCCCCCTTTCCTACACACCCTTTAATATCACAATATCCCCAAAGCCTCTTCTCATCCCTCTAATTAAAAATAATTATGTCTTCTGGAATATGACAGGGGATAAGGTTGGGGAACATTTCTTTAATGAACTATCAAGTTTCATTTTGTTTAATAATCATTATATAGGTCTCCTTTATTAAATTTTAGGCTCCACAAAGACAGGAATTCTTATTTATTTTGTATATCTCACAGTGTACCCCACAGCATCCTTTACATCATAGACTCTTAATAAATGTCTTAAATAGATTTTAACTGAATAGAAACAATCATTAATCTATTGGGAGTAGATGAAATATCAAAGAAAGAAGGAAAGAGAAGCTAAGGAAAGGGCCTTATAGGATGCTTGCTTTAAGGTTGATAGGTATCATCCATAGCTCTTAGGAAAGAAAGATTCTACATTCATTCTTAGTAACCCAATATTGAGTTTTTCTACAAAATCCCATGTCTGTGCTAGTAAGATAAATAAAATTTATGGGTAGGCTAGAGTTAAAAGTAAATTTGGTGACTTCAGAAGAATGATAAAACAGCCTGTCTCCCACATGTTGGTAGAGAGGCAATGCACATACATTTTTCAGATACAACCAATGTGCTGAATTATTTTGCTTAATTAAACTTCTCTGTTTCAGAGGAGAATCAGGGTTGGGATGACTTCTATATTTCTTGTTACTAACCTAGGAATGCCTAAAACTCTTTGATAAGGAGGATTTCTTCTAGATTGCTTTGAACTGTAACCTATGACTGTTATCCCTTCCAAATTGTGGGAGTTAGAAGTACATCATTCCTGTGATCTGGAAAATCCATATAAAAATTTTGGCCCTCTATTTGTACCAGAGAACTCTGATTATTTTTTCCTTTGGAGGGTATTTACAATGCAGCATTGTGAAATGTGGGCTACTAAACATTTGGTCATAGGTTCTATAGTCTGCAGCTTCTGCAAAACTTTCTTCAAATTCCCATTTAATTTTTTATGCCAACCTGGGATATATCAGAACTGCAATAAGCAAAGTTGCTACATGGAAAGGATAACTGTACTCACTTCCCTAAAACCCTTTTCCTTTTCTCCCATATCAAAACATAATTGTACTTTATAGGGGATTTGCTATCAACCCCTGACCTCAAACAGACTTGTGTCCTTGTATATACCACAAATTTGCAGCTACAAATGAAGCAGTTTAGACTAGAAAATACCTGCCTCTGGTGGCAAATGAAAAAGATACAGAAGAAAATCCTATACCTATGGCCAGGAGTCCAAACCTGAAAGCAACCGATTAAATGCTCCCAATAAATTTATTGGAAATACAAATAAACTGGATGGTTTCTTACCTCGGGTGTAATTATCTCTGAAATCATGACAATAGGCTTTCACTTTCAAAATTTCTAATGTGATGGTTAGTAGTCTTTGTTAATTGCTGGATTATGCTGATCCTGATGTCAGCATGATTCTCTTAGGTGATGTTGAATGCTCTATTAAGGAACTACTACATGTGTCTGAAGACATTAACAGCTGACATTTGTATCACAATTTCATGTTTACAGAGATCTTTTCTATTCAGGATAAGGGGATCTTGGATCTGCCCAGCAAGAAGGATACTCAGAGACTACATAATCTAATCCATCATTTATAGATGGGGCTGAGGGAATTTTAGTGATTCAGCCAAGCTCACACGGGTAGTGAGAATCAGAACATGAATCCAAGTAAAATCCATTTGTACCATTGTACCACAGTCTTGTAATCTGGCACATAATTATAAAATTGCCATTTTACAAATGAGTGCACAGAAGAATGCTAACCTCTAGATCTGACATACAGAATTGTAATTAAACTTTTTTTGTTATTGTTCAGTGGTTCATTTATGTCTGGCTCTTTGTAAGACTGTGGACTATAGCACACACACCAATACTAGCCATGGGCTTTTCTTAGCAAAAATACTGAAGTGCTTTGCCATTTCCTTCTCCAGTGGATTAAAGCAAACTGGTTAAATGACTTGCCCAAAGCCATACAGTTAATAACTCCCTAAATCCAGATTTGAACTCAGTTCTTCCTGACTCAAGGGGCCAAAGCTCTTTTTTACTGAGGCATTTAGCTGCCTTGGAACATCTTTTACCTTGGAGCAAAAACATTTGAAAGAATGAAAAAGGGGTCATGGTTCAAAGTTATTTAGGGAAAGGGGTAATCAAAGGCTAAAAAGTAATCATGGGTCACTACCAGGGAATCCAGAAGAAGATAAAAGAGGAAATGATGTGGACAATAGGAGGCAGTGGAGTCAGCTAGTAAGAGCAGTCTAAAACTATCTTGCTATCAGATTGGTAGAGGGAATAGCTTATTTTTTAGAATTTGGTCCTTGACTATTATATTCAGGAAGAGAGAAAAGGGACCCTGGGAAAGGGAAACATTAGTCATGAGACCATGAGAGTTACACCTCAGGATCATTGTTCCGCGTAGCTGATAAAGAGCTGGGAGGTAGTTGCTGTCCAGGGTTGAAGTTTCTATCTTCTTGACATCAGCACTCTAAGCACCATTTTCTTTGCACTCAATATGACTTTGCTACTAGTTGTGACTTGGGAAAATGAAATATGTAAACAAATTCCAGGTTTAATTAAATAATTAAACAGTTTATTGATAGAGAGTACTTAAAATTCATCACTTCTCTTTCTGGAGATGGATAATACTATTTATCATGAATCCTTTGGAATTGTTTTCAAAAGTTGATCAAAGTTGCTAAGTCTTCCATATTTGATTATCATTGCAATCTTGTTATTACTATGTACATGACTCTCCTATTTCTACTTATTTCACTTTTCTTCAGTTCTTACGTCCATAATAGTATTCCATCACAATAATACACACAAAACTTGTGTAGCCATCATTCAATTGATAGGCATTCCCTCATTTTCTAATTCTTTGTCATCACAAAAGGAGTTGCTATAAATATTTTCATACACATGGGTCCTTTAATTTTTTATTTATTTTTTATATCCTTGGGGTATACACTTAGTAGTGATAATGTTAAGTCAAAGAGTATCCACACTTTTATAGTTTTTGAGACAGAGTTGTAAATAGTTCTCCAGATGAGGTGGAGCTCTGCCAACAGTGCAACAGTGTACTTATTTTTCTACTTCCCCTAGAGAATTTGTCATTTTCTTTTACTGTCATGTTAGCTAATTTAATGAGTGTAGGTAGTACTTTAGAGTAAATTTGAATTTCTCTAATTATTAGGGATTTAGAGCATTTTATGTAATTATTGATAGCTTTGATTTCTACCTTTGAAAAATGTTTGTATCATTTAATCATTTATAAACTGAAATATGGCTCTTATTTTAGGGATTTCAGTCAGTTCCTTATTGAGAAATGAGATCTTTATCAGAGAAACTTGCTCTAAATCCCCCCCCCAACACACATACTTTCTTGCTTTCCTTTTAATTTTTGGTTTTAATTGTGTAAAATCCTTTTTAATTCAACGTAATCAAACTTACCCAGTTTACCTCCCATAATACTCTCTGTTTCTTATTTGCTCATGAGCTCTTCCCCTCTCCATAGATCTAACAAGTAATTTTCCCCTACACTTCCCTAATTTGCTTATATCACCCTTTGTGTCTAAATCATATACACTTAACTTCTTTGAACTTTAGTTGCCTCATCTCTAAAAGGGATAATGCCTATAGTGACCATATTATTGGGAGGCTGAGAATAAGATAATGAATATAAAGCACATTATGGACAATGTTAAATTCTAATGTAAATGTCAGATATATTATTGTTGTTCTAATTATCTTTCTCTTTGTTACTGAGATAATAGATGGACTCCCCCTTTATTCTAGACTAGTGAGCCATAAAACCCAATGCAAATATAGCTGAAGCAATATCAAGAAACTACGATTCTGAATTTTACTATCTCCCTACATCGCCCAGGGTACTTGGGAGATGGATGATGGGAATTGCATGTGCCATACACAATTTGTTTTATTGGAAGATTCAAGGTCCAGTAAGAATACTATAGCAACTCCTAACCCCTAGTCAGATCCAGTTCAGAGCTCCTTAGCTAGTACTGCGTATTCACAGACAAATATATTTCAATATCTATACTCAAAGGAAGCTTACATCCCCTTACTACAATGGCATTTTAATTATGAAATTGACATTGTGACAAGTGTCCTTTCTCAGAACTTCATCAATGAAGAGGGGGCAATTTCAATATATACCAATTGTAAAAGAGAACACATACAGCAAAGTTCAGGATAGAAAGAAAAGCTTGGAAATTCTAAGGGCACAGCAGTGAGACAGATGATCAAGTCTATGGATCCTTATGCAATTTAAGTAATTAAGACAATGGTACTGGGAGACAATGAGGTATATAATAAGACCTGGAACTTTATCTTATCAAAAATAATGAAATTGTGAATTTCCATTTTATTTGAATCTTGTGAATAGTTAAATATCCAAAGCAAAGGATAAAACAAGGAAGAAGGTATCATCTGGTGACAAAGTTCTTCCCTTCTATTCATTACAGGTGGGTGCTAGGACAATCCTAGGCTAGATGATGGGGGGGAAAGAGATTAGGTGCTCCTAGTATTGATTTTATCTTTAGTCTACATAAGAGTGAAAGGTCTCAGTATTCTGGCTATATTTTAACACAAACCATTAATCTGTTCGGTCATAAGCTCTAATTAGTTCATCAGAATTTATTATTATTACTTCTGCTCCAAAATTTATTTCAAAATCTTAATTTGTCAATGGAATATCTTCCCATTAGTGATTAAGTTTTGAAAATTACAGTAGACAATGCCTTCCTAAGAATGTAGTGATAGTGTATAGTGCAGTGGTGTCAAACTCAAACAGAAATAGGGTTCATTAAACCATACATAATGACCCATATGGACTGCATATTGACTTAGAAAACCACACTGCTTCTCTATTTTTCTACTAATATATTGAGATATTAAAATCAGAAAGGAATTAGATACAACTAATATATAAAAGGAGATATATAATTATAAATGTGATAAATTGTTCTGAATATTTATGCATATTAATTACATATATGTATACGAATCAAGTAGAAATTGCTGTTCAGTCATTTTTCCTTCATGTCTGACTTTTTGTGATCCTTTTTGGGGGTATTCTTGGCAAAGATATTGGAAAGGTTTGCCATTTCCTTCTCTAGCTTATTTTACAGGTGAAGAAACTGAGGAAAGCAGGATTAAGTGACTTGCTAAGGGTCACACACATAAATATCTGAAGCTGGATTTGAACACATCTTTTTGACTCCATGACCAGTATTCTATCCACTGCACCAATTAGGATGAAAGAACATATGATAATATAACAATAATACAGCAATAATAAAACAAAACAAGAATAAAACAATAATAAAAACATATAATGTTGTGCTTTAATATAGAAGAATTAAAAATCATCATGACATCACTACAAGAAGACTCAAAATTAATTTAACACTGTTAATAATTTGGTATCTTTTGCCATAAAATATTTAAATTAATATAAGGTTTTGTGATTATGCAGTTTATAGCATCAACAATAAAAGCTCATTTGTTTATCTTGCCCTAGGTGAAGTTTTAATAGACTTCTAAAGGGAAAATAATTACTCATAAAGGTATGTAATTGTAAACATTGCTAAGATTCATGCTGAAAACATGCACATTTTGGATGTGGAGCCAAGATGGAGGGGCAAAGGCAAGAAAACATGCACATATCAATAAAATGACAAGAACAAAAATATGGAATACTAGCTTTATTATACTTTTAACACCATATTACACTGAATTTGATTAAGTTCTATTTGAATGTTATTTTTTGTTCCTTAACATCAAAAGAAAATGAAGCATTAAATAGTAAAAATTGGTTTCATACATTTTGAATACTTCAAATTACCTTTCAAATTAAAATAGATAATTTCTGAATAATAAAGGAATACTTGCTAAAATTGCCATCCTCTTCTGGGTTTGTATTCTGATCTTCCCTGTGACCATAGTAGTTTTCTATAGTCAATGCTCTTTTTGCTTTTTTGCTTATTTTTAAAAGTGGAGCTCTGCTCCTAGAGCAAAGGGGAAATTGTTCCAAGCTCCTTTTTGCAAAAGGGCAGGGGTCTCTCACTTTCTACTCTGTTGAGGCTGGCTGTCCTATAGCCTTTCTCACTCTGCTGGGTTGGCTTGGCCTAGTCCCACCTATGATGCCAGGTTTGGGGCTCATAATTTACTTTCTGTGATTGCATGGGTGGACTCACAGCTGGCTGCTGAGACACTGATCTTCTGAACCAGGAGAGAGTAGCCAATGTTGTTGTGTTTGGGTTATGAGCCTTCTGCTAAATTTCCTGTACAGGGTCTCCCCATCCTAACCTATGTTCTCTCCTGCCCAATTGAGATAGATCTTTCCTGAAGTCCTTTATCTTAAACTGGAAAATTATTACACTCTGAATGTTTGTGGGCTCTGTCACTCCAAAATCTGTTCAGAGGATTGATCTAGTGTTGATTCTGAGAGAAGCTGGGGAGAGCTTAGGCAATGTTCTAGCTTCTCTCTACCATCTTCATTAACTATTATTATTATTGCTGCTGCCATGTACTTACTACATACTATGTATCTAGATGGTCTTAAAAGATTTGGCAACCTCTGAATTGTAGTGAAGGGTCAACATGAAACTTATATGATAGTCAGGTCTTTTAAAACACTCATTTTAAATGGTCAAAGCATATGAACAGATAATTTTCAGATGAAGAAATTAAAACCATTTCTAACCATATGAAAAGGTACTCCAGATGACTATTGATCAGAGAAATGTAAATTAAGACAACTCTGAGATACCACTACACACCTGTCAGATTGGCTAAGATGACAGGAAAAGATAATGACGAATGTTGGAGGGGATGTAGGAAAATTGGGACATTGATACATTGTTGGTGGAACGGTGAACAGATCCAACCATTCTGGAGAGCAATTTGGAACTATGCTCAAAAAGTTATCAAACTGTGCATACCCTTTGACCCAGCAGTGTTTGGGCCTATATCCCAAAGAGATCTTAAAGGAGGGAAAGGGACCCACATGTGCAAAAATGTTTGTGGTATCCCTTTTCATAGTGGCAAGAAACTGGCTTCTGAGTGGATGCCCATCAGTTGGAGAATGGCTGAATAAGTTACAGTATATGAATGTTATGCAATATTATTGTCTTTTTTTCTTTTTTTTCTTTTTGCTGAGGCAATTGCGGTTAAGTGACTTGCCCAGGGTCACACAGCTAGGAAGTGTCTGAGACCATATTTGAACTCAAATCCTCCTGACTTCAGGGCTGGTGCTCTATCCACTGCGCCACCTAGCTGCCCCCAATATTATTTTTCCGTAAGAAAAGACCAGCAGGATGATTTGAGAGAGGCCTAGAGAGACTTACAGGAAGTGATGCTAAGTGAAATCAGCAGAACCAGGAGATCATTGTACATGGCAATATCAATATTTTAGGATAATCAATTCTTTTTTTTTAATTTTTATTTTATTTGCATAACATATGTGTGGGTAATTCTTCAACAATAACCCTTACATAGCTTTCCGTTACAAATTTTTCCCCCCAACTCCCCACCCCTCCCCTAGATGGCAGGATATCCACTACATGTTAATTATGTTAAAATATTGGCAAATCGAATATATGTATACATATTTCCAAACTTATCATTGGTGTGCAAGAAAAATCTTATCTACACAAACGATATATCAGATAAAGGAAACACAATGTAAGCAAACATCAATCAAGGAGTATGAGAATGTTATGTTGTGGTCCACATTTCGCATCCCTCTCTCTGGGTGTATATGGCTTTCTTCAGTGAACAATTGGAGGTGGTTTGAAACATTTCATTGTTGAAGAGAGCCATGTCCATCAGAATTGATCATCATATAGTACTGTTGTTGCCGTGTATAATGATCTCCTGGTTCTGCTCATTTCACTCAGCATCAGTTCATGTAAGTCTCTCCAGGCCTCTCTGAAATAGGATAATCAATTCTGATGGATGTGACTCTTTCCAAATATGAGGTGATTGATGCCAGTTCCAATGATCTTGTGATGAAGAGAGAGATACCCAAAGAGAGGATTGTGGGAATTGAATGTGGATCACAACATTTTCACTCTTTTCTGTGGTTTGCAAGCATTTTGTTTTCTTACTCATTTTCTTTCCCTTTTGATCTGACTTTTCTTATGCAGCAAGAGAATTGTATAAATATGTTTACACATATTGGATTTAACATATATTTTAACATGTATAACATATATTGGATTGCTTGCTATCTAAGGGAAGGGATGGGAGGAAGGAGGGGAAAATCTCAAACACAAGGTTATGCAAGGGTCAGTGTTGAAAGAATTATCCATGCATATGTTTCGAAAATAAAAGGCTTAAAAAAAAGGGGAAGACAAGGAAGAAATACAAACAAAACACTGAAAATAACAGATTGAACTAATTATTTTTAAAACCCCACTATTATTTATGGGAAATGAAGGCAACTGAAGCTATGGCTTTTTCAATCAATTGGGATTTTATTTCCTGATTAAAGCATGACTTCATAAGTGTAGACATACAATGTCTACACTTTAGATAAACACACACTGAAAAAGAGTTAATAATTATTCCTTTGACTGTTAGGCAAGAGAGCTGCCTGAATAAGAGGTAGATTACACAGAACTCACATACCCATTGCAGCAAAAATTTAAAGTTTCTTCTGGACCAAATAATGATAAAGAAATCCAAAGAGAAGCTATAATAAGTGAATTCTTTCACCTTTAAAATGAAAAACATCATCCTAAAGCCTAAGAGCAATAGAAAAGGAAACAGCAGGAGAGTCAGCAACCAAGACAGAGTAGTGTCTGATCATGAAGGGTCAGAGATCCTACAAGCCTGCAAGCCTCTGTGATTGTAGGCAGCAGGAGCAGGAGACTATCCTGAGAGAGCCCAGAATAGAAATCTAGGAAGTTCTGGGAAGTGGCAACAGGAAAAGACTACCACAATGCTGTATCATTCAGACTGAAACATCCTAAGTCTTTTGAGATGTGAAATCCTAGATCCTGAGACATCAAAGAGGGCCTGAAGATCCAAAAACACTGGAATTTAAAGATAGAAAAGGGGAGGAGTGAAGATAGGAAGGGAGTGGACAGAGTTCACAACATAGAAATCTAGGAGAGCCCCAGTGGGAAACAAAAAAAAAATCCAGACACTTTTATACACACACACACACACACACACACACACACACACACACACAC